>JANHGN010001989.1:0-51672 GCA_024605025.1 Megaceryle maxima
ACAATTTTTTTTTTAATTATTATTTTTTTTAGCAGAACCAGAAAGAAAGGCTAATATCTAATTTAGTATTGGAACATTGTGTGCAATGCTTTCTCCAAAAGGCGAAAAATTCTTTCACTACAAAAAACTCTGCAAATGACATTTATTATTGTCACTTATTTCTCTTTCAGTGGCAGTTGTGAAAAGTGACCAGCTATAGACTTGTATGTACATATAATGTGTTGTCTTTTGAATTTAAAGGAAAATACCATTCTTAAGAAAGACACATTGCTTTCTGTGGGTCTTATAATTTTCCTTAGGTTTCTGATCAAAAAAACAGTTCTAATATAATGACTGGCCAAAGTTTTCACAGGCTCCAACTATATAAAAGCCAGCTTGTACTTTAAGTAAGAATAGGCTTAGAACTAACATCATTATTTGTAAGGGGGGGGGGGGGGGGGGGGGAGGAGACAAAAAAACCCAAACCACCAATCAATGTATAAATACACACTTTACCTTTGAGTTGCTCAGGGCTGCAGACGAGCACAGTTCCACCACCCATTTGGTGACTAAAGCCACAGGCAAAGAGCTGCTTGTTTTAGAAACAAATTTTCACCTGTGCTGCAATGAACATTTCTCTGTTTTGTACATCTGCAGCTACACAAAGCTGTGTTAAAGTCATCATGATCATTACCACTGACATTGGTGATGACTGGATCCTTTGATTATCAGATGAATTTTGTCATAGAAGAATTTGTTTCTCCTGAGCCTTCCCTCCTTTGAGGGCTCTTTGTGAGACCAAGTGTCTTTCCCAAAATATACCAAGTTTCCACAGAAGTTGATAGCTTTCTCCAGTCTGTTGGACTCACCTTGTTCATTACCTTCATTAAAGGAAAATCAGAGGTGTGCTTGGAAGGGGTGCAGCCTGGGGGGAGGCTTTGGTCAACCCTACAGCTGGGAGGGGCTCAAACATCTGCCTGTGAAATTTCTCAGTTTAGCAGCCAGGTGGTTTTTAGTTGATTGAAGTACACTGTCTGCTGTAGGTCAGTCTTTCTGGGTGTACCATATAAAAACCACAGTGCTAAGCTTGATTTTACACCAATTAGGACAATAATGGAACCTTTACTTTGGTTTCTTAGGAACTACATTCTTAAAAGCACACTCTAGCCCGAAACTAGAAGCAAAAATCAGTGAACAAACACAGACTCAGAAAAGAGCAGGGAGCTTCTAGACACGCTAAGTTCAGCAGGAATTCAGTGTATGTGCCAACATTGCTGAACGCCCACTTTTGAGTCAGAAAATAGACCTTTCCAACTCTGTTCATACAGCAAACAGCAAAGCACCTGGCAGTACCGCTTAGAAAAGCGTATTTAGAGAAAGCAATTTGTGGTTGGGTTTTAAATCCTAGGAAATTAACAGATTTGCACCTTTGGGTGAAAAAGCAGACCAGGCACATTTTCTTCAGCTGGTAATTTGATCCATTTTTAATGGTGACATGCGTTAGACTGGATTTCCTGCCTACAATCTGATCTGAAATATTTTTGGACTGTTACCATCGTTAAGGAAAATACTGAAACAGGAAACATTGGAATGCTGTTGATATTCACAATCAAGTACACGGTGCAAACAGCATTTCCTTTACCAGAAGTGTTTAAGTCCTTTCAATTCTCTGCAATTACACTTCTCTTAAATAATCATTAGTACAGCCAAACATGAAGACATCTTAACCATTTGGCTACCATTAAAAGAGAAGAGGGTTGCATATGTACAGAACACAAACATATAAAGTTTGGTTTGGTCCACAGAAGAACACAAGTCAACAACAAGCCCAATACTGCAATACTTCCCTAGACTACTCTCTCAGCCTCCAGTTACTTGCATCTTAAGGGTTTTCTGCAGCTGAGATACTGCCATAGTATATAATGTATATAATATAGATTTGTGTGAATTGACGGAAGACAGTCTTCTCTTGAACCCACTTGTGCACTTGTAGCATTCACAGCATGGTCACAAATGAAGTCTTCACTGCCACAACAGTGTTGACCCTCTGGTGGAACTGAAATATCTGATGTGAGATCAGACCCATGTCTAAAATCCCTCCTGTCATGACCTTACTGCCACTTTGAATTCAGGTCAGAGCGCATTTTGTACAGATAATCATCTAAATGAGTAATTTTTTAAAATTAATCAGATCTGAAATTTAAAAATCACTAAAAGATTTACACTTTCACAGGACTTATCTATGACAGTGAGTAGAAAAGGAGGACTGGAAGACTTCTCATTTCAGAAAGCCTGGCATAGCAGGGCACATCCTCAGCACCAACTGTACATGACACTCCAGCCCACAGAGCTGCTGCCCTGTCTGGGCAGTGGTCCTTGCCAGTGTGGCTACTTGGTACAACTGTTCAGCTAGCAACCTACGACTGCAGAGCATGGAGACAAGACCCAAGAGCTGGTGGTGCTGAAGTGCAAACAATATGCTTTCTTTTTCATACTCGGCCAACTACTTACAAAGCTACTTTGACAGAGGAAAAACTACCAGCTCTGACCTGATCCTATCATCAAGTTTTCTCACTAACTACACGGTCAAGCCTTACTGACAGAGTTTGGCCCACTAAGGTTTGGGAAGCCCAAGCCACACCACTTGAAAAGGTGGCACTCATTTTCCCAAATGCCTTCTACCCACTCCACCCCCATAGCAATACTCTTCCTCTCTTCAGAGGACAGCTGACCACTGACCCACAGTTTGCTTTCATCACCCATTTCCTCTAAGTTGAGCAGGAAGATGAAACATGGGCACCAACTGTTTTAAAATACCTTCTCTGTCACCTCTCTAGGTCTTCTCTCAAGATCTTCCGTTTCAACATCTTATCCTTAGACTGAGAAGTAAAGAAGCCTCAGCAACAACAATTATACAACATTTCTGACCACTAAGTCCAGCTGCATTTGGGGCAACACAATTATGGGAGCCCAGGAGACAGCTGGGTACTAAAGATAAAATATTCTCAACAGAGCACAACCAAGAAAGGCCACATGATGCATCCTACTGTCTTTTGGCATAAAAGGGCTTTCCCCTCTGAGAAAGCCTCCTGAATTATCATATTCCCTAAACACACCTCTAGCAGATATAAAGTCTCCAAACAAGCACACAATTCTTCCCTAAGCAAAACTTTACTCACAAAGAGAAGGACCAAAGACCAAAGTCCCCTAGGGTCATCTAGAATAGATTTTACATAGAGCAATGGGTAGAAATATTGTGTGTAAGTAGTCAGAGCATTGCTTTCATGCCCTTGCTGTCTTGACACTCTCGATCAGTACAGCAGCAAAAGTGTCCAACACACACTCATATGACCTTGTTGAAAGGTCTTGAAAAACAGTTGGGCTAACTCAAGGCTCCTGCACAGTTTCACAGAGCTACACATCCAGCTAGAACTCTCTCCCTGGGCAGCTTCCATACCCAAGGCCAATGACAAAGTACACAGAGTAGCTATAAAGTTAATGACTTTGTAATTAACATTAGCAAACACATTTTACAGACTCAATGATCCGTAATACCAATCTTGCCCATGGCCAGACAGAGTCTTTGCCTCCCCTCCTCTCTCCCAGCCAGAGCCACATGGCAATGGTTTGCCAAGTTAAGCAGATGGATATTTCAGAGAGGAAAAGGAGCACTCCTCTGCAGGAAGATTACAGGCTGCCAAGATAGAGGCCAGTATGAGAAACTCTGGGCTAACAGGCTGCTGCAATGCTCACCACCCATTCATGCTGCCTGCATTGTGCTCTGTTCTTCCCTCTGAATTCCCCCAGTGAATTGTCAGGCTTTTTTTGGCCAAGACTCAGTGCTTCTTCCTGAACTGGGAAGTGCCTGCTGAACTCCTGACATTGTCCAAGATATGGTAAAAGATTTCTGTTTATCACAGAAAAGCCCTGAACAACCAAACTATTGTGTCATTTAAGGCAGGCTTTTGCACTCCTTCTGGAAGCACTTCCCCTGTGTCTGCCATGAAGCTGATGGATGATCTCTCTGGGTGAAGGGAGCCACAGGGAAATTCACTCCAGAGCAACTAGAAATGCCACACTGTATCTACCATCTGACTTCAAGAAGTGTTGGTAGCCATGTCTGCAATTCAGACCAAAGGGAAGGATAAATCCCCATCACCCTCCAAAAACCAGGCTCCAGTTCCTTTAAGAAGCAATGAGTCAATGCAAAACAGACCCCTAAATTCCCAGACTCCATTACTTCTTCATACAAAGATAGCCCAAGAACAGACCATGTATGGAGAAAAGAACAAAGCTGTCTTTGCTCTGCAGCTCAAGACTGTGAAGCCAGACTGTGCTCTACACCGGTGACAGAGACTGTGAGTCAGATGTCACCTTCCTTTAATTTTTCAGGACTCGGGGAGACTGATGCCCGACAGGTACCTTGATGCATCCTGGGTCATCGCTGTTTAGCGCTGTCAGTGCTGCTTTGATCAGAAAGGTTGTGCATCTTGATCAAATGTACAACCTTTCTGAGTTTGCACATGGCAGAAACTAGGCAGTTAATAGCTTGGACAAGACACAACCATATATTTTAACCACTAAATTAGTGCAATGGGAAGATAGGGCATCTCTGGTTGTACCTCCTATAAGTGAGGTTTTTGTGAGACCTGTCTTTGAATTCTTACTGTCTGAAGCCACAGAATAGGCTGACAGACTGCCACAAATAATCAGCCAATTTCTCACTGGGAAAGTGCAAGAAAATGCTGCTAAAAGCTGAAACGCAGTTCCCTCTTGTTATCCAGCACCTGGCCAGACAAAGCACCAAGAGGTCAAATTAAATAAAGCAGCCAGAGAGTTCTGCTGTCAAACCAAAACACACCTACTGCCCACCCTACATCCCGCCCTGCCCCCATCCCTGGTCTCACTCAGCAACGTACCTGCTGACCGTCAGAGTTAGTTCATCTGCGCAACCCTTGATTTTGTTCTGTGCCTCAAGGTGAGTCATGTTATCTGTGTTTACTCCATCAATGGCTGTGATCTGGTCTCCTATACACAAGTTGGCTATTGCAGCTTTGCTACCTGGAGTCACCTAAGAGAAAACAACAACAAAAAAGTAAATGGACTTTCTCCAGGGAGGACAGTTCCATAGCAACATCTGAAAAACTATTAAAGCATTCAGGGTTTCTCTCACTAGTACAAGGAAGCAGTAAGGTGAAAGCTAATGAAAGTCAGTTCTCAGCAGAAATCTATAAATCTATCTGGGTCTGTATCTCTCAGATACTTCTCAGTATTAGTTAGGGTCAGAATTCTGGTTTGGCACCCACAGATGGAAACTTTGCCAGGAGACAACAGGTAAATAACAAAAACTGTATTTTTTCCTCAGGGCAATTGGCTAGAAAATAAGAACATACAGAAAGAAACTGTTTTTCACTGGACAGAGAAGTGCTCTCCAAAACAGCAGGTACTGATGACAACCAGGAAGTCTGAGCCTCTAAGAGCAGAGACGACAGAAAAAAGTATCAGAGTTAATGCAATATCTCAACACCAATCTCAAACACCTTTATCTGTTTCATGACCTTATTTGCTTCCTTCCTTGGAAGAAAGGGTTGGGCTTGAGATTTTGGATTGCTTCTTTAGTTGTAACAGAGTCACAGAAATGCTTTGGGTTGGAAAGGACCTTTGAAGGTCAGCTAGTCTAACCCCCCTACAGCGAGCAGGGACATCTTTAACTAGAGCAGTTCTCAGCACTGTGTCCAACCTGACCTTGTATGTTCCCAGGGATGGGGCTTCTACCACCTCTCTGGGCAACTTGTTCCAGTGTTTCACCACCCTCTTTGTAAAAAAAAAAGTTCTTCCTTATATCTAGTCTAAATCTATCATCCTTTAATTTAAAACCATCACCCCATGTCCTGTCACAACAGGCCCTGCTAAAAGGACTGTCCCCATCATTCTTATAGGCCCCCTTTAAGTACCGAAGTAAAGTCTCCCAAAGCCTTCCTTCTCCAGGCTGATCTAGACCTTGGGTTAATCTCACCGAGATCCCTGGCAGAACACACTACACAGCAATGCCATTGGTATGATACTCTTCATGACAAAGAAAGTCCCGGCTAAAACTTGGCATTTTCAAGCAAATTAAATGAACAGCTCATTTGTTTTTTCCCTACTTCTATTAAAAAGATGTCCTCTTAACAACCAAGACCTCTTTGGGCCCAAATTATTGCCTGGGTGGAGAGTAAAGAATGTCCTATTTGTCTGTGACTTTGCAAACACTACAAAAGATTTTGTGCTGTTTTAATGACTTTGTTGAAGGAGCATATTGATTACTGTGGGCTTTTATTAATTAATAAGAAGAGGATATAAGAAGGGCGGACTGCTCCCAGACATTAGCACAGATTAAAACATGCCTCAGAGCTGAGACATATCTTGTTTATGATTCCACTTCAACTAGTATTCATTCTACATGTTCATGCTAGGTTTCAGCATGCTGTGAAGCAGCTGAGCAAACCCAGGAGAGCTATCAGACATAAACAGTGTTCATAAGATTTAGAGAGTCCACCTAATGTGGGATTGGATGGAAAAATCATTCCCCTAGGGAAATATTCACCTCCTAGAGGTGTCACACATTATCCACAATCACTGCTTTCCTTGGGCCAAAAATGAGGCTGTTCAATACATCACCCCACAGCTGTAGTGGGATAGCTTCCCTAACCAGAAGGAAGATCACAAGATGCTTTTCTTTTTTCACCTCCATACTAGGACAGCATTTAATGGAAAAGGAAAGGACACGGATGCCGATCACTGATGTACAAGGCTGGTCACAGCGCTCAACATTAACCCAAAAAATTCAGATGGGCCAACCAAATAACACCTGTCTACCTGCTCACCACTTTTAATGCTGGAAGTAAACTACAAACTAACAGAGGAAGGAATAAAAAGACCAGGCAAACCACCAGATGAATACAGAAACCTTTAAGTGTGAAGATCGTTGTCTCCCAACCTGCAGCCTGCAGCTCACTGGTGACCTACTAAGACCATCAAGCACAGCCTGCTCCTGCTGTTCCACTGGATCCATTGCCTTGAGAGCACCTTCATGTAATCCTTGTGACAGGCACAGCTAACAGCCATGAAGAAATCTTGAGCACTCAAAGTCACTCCTAGTCCCACCAGATGTGGGAGTTGTTATTTTAGAAACCATGAGACAGATCCCTAAAGACATCATGACACTGGAGGGAGTCTGCAGGAGACTCATTGTGGATCCATTTGGCCTTAACTGAGTCACTTGGTTTCTTGGTGCCTTTATTTACTCCACTACCAAAAGGAAGGAGAAGGGCACACTACTCACCCTTGTGAGGAGCACCAAGCTCAGCACACTATAATAATGATTAATTTTTGATGAGACAAGACTACGAAGGAGTCAAGAATAAAGATGGATTAACACTGCTGCTGGAACAGTGCTTGAGGCTTGGCCACACAGCTTGCATTCAAATAGTGGTAATCTACACAACACATGGCAAGCTGCTAGAAATGGTTCTATACCACAAGAAGCAGCTGAGCTGGAGTAGCCATGAATACTGAAATATTGAAGCCTGATGAAGAAACCCTAAAAGCCACTGGGACGAGCAAGTAGCATTCAGTGTAACATCTCACCGCTTTGCCACTGCTTGTGGTGTCACATTCCCTTTCTGTGCCCACTTCAGAGGAATTTGAAATGCGAGTGCTCTTCTGCATCAGATAAGCACCACTGGTAACACAAGGACAATTACATCCACTCACCTACCATACAAACTTCTTCCCTAAGGGGAAGCTACAAGGATGCACAGTAATAAAAAAAGATAAGTAAATTTGCCAGAAGGAAACACAAAAATCCAGTTTCTTCAGTCCTGGCAGTAACTTCCCTCAAATATGCAACCTTCCACAAACTGCTCCCCTGCAACATCCAGCTTCTGCTCCCTGCCAGGATTGCTCATAGCAAACATGTCTTCACAAGGGCGCGGTACTGCAGGGAATCATCCTAAAAGGATGGGGGATGGGTTAATAGCTACTAACAACGTTCCCTTCTCCCCCCCCCCCCGCCCCCCGCAGTATAATCTGACTTTACCTCGGTGTTGTCAACACTGCTTTCGAGATTTGCTCACCTAGCAGTTAAGCCAGGAAAGCAAAAAGCTTTTCTGTTATTAAGCGACGAGCAGAGAGCTGACACTGGGAAGGCGTTTTCCTGCTTTTATTTTTATCACATCTCTCCCCGGTCCATGGCAAGCAGCAGAGGCAGGCGTGTGGCTGGGCAGGCAGCGGTGCTCAGAGCTACCAGACAGCTTACACAACCCAACCAAAAGGACCCCAAAATTGAACAAAAGCTTTCAGGCTTAAAGGCATTACAGCAAATGTTGCACCACCGGCAACTGATTTTGCTCCTGCTCTCCTCTCAGGTAATTTAAAGCTTTGTACTCTCTCCTTTTCCTCCTTGGCCAAGCATGGAGCAGACACCAGCAGGAGCTGATGAGACAGCAGTCAGTGCCTTGCATAGGCAGGCAATGCAGTAATGAGCACAGCTCCACTTCTGTATGGGAAGGTGAGGAGGGCTGAGACACACTGCGAGGGAACAACAGCTACAAACACAACTTTGCATGAAACATAACCTCTGCAAAGGCATAATCTCTTGTTTCCTCTAAAGAACTCCCTGACTGGCTTGGGCTTCCTCCACTGTGGTTGGGCAGCTTCAGGCAGAGTGGATATGGGCAGCATCACAGGGCCCCAGCAGCCTCCCAGCTCCAGGGAGGCTATAGTTGGATGCATCAAGCCCTGCACAACTTGTAACAACGTGTCCAAGGGCTTCCTCTGGAAAGGATCCGTGCCCTACTTTGTGAGCATTTGTGTTAATGTGTCACCATTAGGTCATTTCACTACTGAACAATGCTAAGATAGGCTGAGCTTCATACTGTACGTACCCGAAAGAGGTCCCAGTGTTCACCAGTGTGTGCCTATAGTGATGCTCTGTTTGGCTGGCATCTCTGTGTAAGAAATCTGGGCTACTACAGAAATAATCTAGGTAATTATAAACAGACACATCAACTAGGTCACCAATTACATCTCAGATACATTTGCCAGCATATGGAACAAACAAATAATCCCCATAATCGATGGGCTTGACGGTGCACTCTTTACTCATGCAGAGCTCAGCATAGTAGACAATGGTATAGACCAAGTTACATTCTTGGACTCCTCTTTTTAGAGAGGTCCCGCATACTGAGTTGATACAGATAGAAGAAAAACATACATTATTTTCTTATACTACAAAGTGAAGCTTTGTGTACTTATGCATGTATATATATATGTGTGTGTGTGTGTACACACAAAGCTCTGCAATCAGAAAGAGTGTAGAAAAATTATCTGCCCCCCCCCCCACCTTCCCTGCACACAAACTTCAGGCTCTACCTTGCCACTGGGACTTTGCAAAGTTCAGATTTCTGTCTCCCAGGTGCTTTTGCCTGCTATGGCCCTTGCACTGGCAGCCAGGCAGTAAATTAAGGGCTTGTCTCCAGTGTGTCGAGTCTTCATTTAGTCTTTGGGCGAATGCATTTACAATAGAAGACACTTCAATTTAGTGGAGGGAATGAAGTGTAGGTCTGCTTAGCCAGCTGACAGGTCCTCTTCATAGAACTTCTGTCTGTCCCAGAGGTACCCAAACACTGCCATGTTTTACGTTTGATGCAATTGCCTCCATACATGCTACCTAGCAAGCCCTGCAGCCCTCAGGCGTGGATGTGTCGTGCCTTTTTTCCTTCTGTAGGCGAGGATTTGAGGCAGCAGCGAGTACACTGAGGGAAGCTGCTGCTCACAGCAGATGAGAGGGAGGAAGGGGTGGGAAGCATTTCTATGAAAAGCGGCATAACACAGCTCTATGTGAGACAAGACAGATGGGTGGGTCTAAAATTCATACAATTCTTTCTGTCCGTCTCCCCCCACCTATTCAGGCACACTGCTTGCTCACTCCATCAGCCCTTTGCAGTCTCTCACAGATCCTACAGTCTCTGGCACCAGCCATCACTCCACACCTAGACACACATCACATGAAGTGATGAAGAGATAAGAAATAAGAAAATTAACATCAGCCAAGAAAAAGATTTATCTAAACAGCTCTTCTCTGAGCTTGAGAGGAAAATCCAGCTGCAGCTCTGCCGGACAGAACAGACATGCAGCAACATACCTCTAAGGCCACCAGTGACAACTAGACAGCTCTGACATTCAGTTTAATCCTCCCCACCCACACACATTGCTCTTTTACCATGAGTAATGTCCTCAGTGCTGGAGTATTACGCTAAGCAGCCAGTTTCTCCCAGCAAAAACATGCAGCTGGGGCAGCAGGGATCAGAGGCTATGATAAAATTCAGGCAAGCACATTCCTCACCCTTCTCTTTAGGAGAGAGGGAACAACAGGTTGATTCCTCATAACCAGCTCTGAGATATTTTTCTCCCAAGCTGTTCCCATTCTCTGCACCATTATGGTCCAACACTGCCACAGCCTAGAGCTCACTGGCTGCTCAGTGCTGGCCCAGACCACACCATCATCAGGAGAGAAGAGAGAAAGTGGGACGTGCCTCAGCTGGTGAAACCCCTGAGCATCTGCCCACCCCAGCAAAGTCTGTGTTTCCACTGTGCAAGCCCCTCTGGCAGCTCTGCTGGCCCTCACCCTCCTGCCTTCACATCCTGCCTGCTTCCGATGGCCAGATGAGCGTAGAAAAGCAAAGGCATTAGACAATACAGAGAGGGCTGGCCTCAGGATAGCAGTTCAAAAAGACAGGTGAGATGGTTTGCTCAAGACAGATAGATACTCAAGTGGCGGTCAAGGAGTGACTCAGCTGCACAGCTTGTTTTGCAACACATCCTATATTTAAAAGAAAAAAAAAAAGTCTAAAGATTTCATTACAGAGCTGCTTATCAGCTGAGCCTTTCCTGATGGCTT
Source organism: Megaceryle maxima (assembly GCA_024605025.1). Taxonomy (NCBI): domain Eukaryota; kingdom Metazoa; phylum Chordata; class Aves; order Coraciiformes; family Cerylidae; genus Megaceryle; species Megaceryle maxima. The sequence goes on from JANHGN010001989.1 coordinate 10,922, forward strand.
ATTTCATCCTCTAAATAAAACAACATGTCCAGTAATCATCAACCATCTAAGATACTGTGTCACTGTCTAGAACAACATCAGTTGTTTATGCAGTTAAGGCTTTCTTTAATTTCCCTGTTTATAATGAAGGAAAAAAAAATCCATTTGTGTCAATATTTTGATGTTGTACCCTTCAAACTCAAAACACTTTACAAGCAAAATACAACTCCTGATGAACAAAAGTGATTTTTGAGGGTGAAAGGTACCAAGAAGCCTGCAACTATATATAACTTCACATCTGGAAGCAAGCACATCAGGAAACAAAAATGACTCTCTCAAGAAGTCCAACATTTACCTTTGTCAACTTAAGGTCTGGGGTTTAAAGCTCTCATGTAAGATTAGGGCTGGTACATTCCCTCCTGACATGGAGTTCTCTCTTTAGATTCTCTGAGAAATTCATGAAGAACAAGGTGGGTCAGATGCTACCAAAACAAATGACGCTAGAGTCAAAGAGGTACAGAGAAAAGGGTACTCCAAGGTTTGGTGGCATCAAGCTGCTGCATGACCCACGGCACAGTGGTCTGAAAAGGTGAACTGCAGGAAATATAACTCTGGCTCCTACGAGAGCTATAAGGGTATGTAACTCTGGTAGAAGGTGTTTGATTAGTATTCTAATTCTTCCAAATGTTTTCCTGAAGATAAAACTGCCCCCTAGACTCTGGAAACAGGTCTGGAAACGATCAAACCTGTCCCATGCCACCAAGCACTCTGTCTTTACTGTGACAAAATTCTGTCGCTTTCCACTTGCTACTATTAAGGAACGTTTCTTCTCATCCAAACCCTGGCTGTCAGGGAGATCAGCAAAGTACCTTCCTCTCCACAGTAGCTGTTTGTATCTTTGAAGCACAGGCTCATCCATCCCCAGCAGCTGCCTGGGTTCACACTGCCTCCAAAATCTGTAGGGGCATTACTAGGGGTGTGAAGTTCTGCACGCTATACGCCACACTCCCAGACAGAGCAGACTCCCTCCAGCAGCAATAGCACAAGGCCTCATGCTGTCCTCTAAACGTCATCAAAAGAGCTACTTCTGAAGGGCCAGAAGCTCATGGTGGGTGACCCTAATGGCCAGTGTTCCACAGGCACAGATTGGCCATCTAGTTATGGAGCAGCTCTGCCAGGCACTCCAGGTAGCACAGCACAGCACGGCAGTGCTGGTGCTGCTGAAGCCCCCACCCTGTTCTTCCTTTGGAAAGAGAGAGGTATTCCAGCTTCTCTCTGGGCACAGAGGCCACCCCATCCATCCCCATCTCTCCCTGCGCCTCAAGACCATGGCTGCAAGTTATTTATTTTCATTTCTTTCCACCCAGGGAAGATGCTGCACCCATTTCCCAAGGCAGACACTTGTGCCACACAGCTGAACCCTGACATGCTCCAGAGAGAGGACAGTCTCCGCTGCCATGATCATCCTGCTGAGCCCCTCAGCCACCACAAGAGATGCCCATTAGCAGGGCTTTCTCTCACTGGTGATTCCAGGATGCCTTTGCTCATTGCTCCCTAACAGGGCAACCAGCCAAGAGCAGGAGTAAGGACAGCAGTACCAAAGTCAGACCTGATGTCACACCATAGGATTCAGTCCCATGCTTGATTTCAGAGCATCAAGTCCAGTCTTATCACTCTATCAAGTTTTAAGTTTATAAAACTGGTTCAGAAGGCCATACTTAAAAAAACTCCAAACAACCAAACAAAAAACAACCCAAAAACAAAACACAAAAAGAACCAAACAAAAAACAAACCCCAAAACACTCAGGAAATACCCAATTATCTTCCAATTCTGTATTTGCTAAATTATCTTCCAATTCTATATTTGCTAAAAATGCTGAACTTTTAAAATACCATGAATAGATAAAATATCAGACTAAACAGTGTTGAACTGATGAACTTAACATTACTGTGGTTGAAAACTGCAACAAGCAAAATGTTGAGTTTTCATCTTTTTAGTATATTTGCAGGACTGGGCTGTCTTTAAACTGCTTTTTCATTGGGAAAATGCTCCATTTCATAACAAAACATCCACAAATTCTAACAGACACCCTTCCTTAATGGAGCTGGACGGTTTTTGACATGACAAAATACGGAAAGCTCCTCTCTGCCCACATTTTGGGTCTAATGTTCAAGATCAATACACCACTACCACAAACTGCAATAATCATCTCAAATAAGGTTTATTGAACAGCTCCATATATATGTTCAATTGGAAACAGAAAATCCCAATGTTTATCAAAATTAAACACAACCAAAAAGGAAACAGCTCTCATTACCTGAGAGATTGAGTCTATCTGCTCTGCTGCTTTTCAGGCAGCTCAGCTTCACCTATCATCACACACCACTTTGCTTGCAGTCTCACTGAGATGTAACTGGGAACTACCCTGTGCATAGGACAGCTCTATGGACACTATTATCCTGCAGCATATCCACCCACAGCTCAGAAAGAGCTTCTCAAATTCTATTTCTATTCAATTTTCTCACCCTGACTAACCACATCCTATCATCCAATGAGTGGTAAAGACAAGGGCCATTCCTACTCCTGTAAGGCAATCCAGCAGGCTGTGATCTAGGGTTCATTACACTGATAAATACAAGTGTTTTTCTGAACAAAGGCTGTAATAAAGTGTCCACCATAACTGTATAGTTTTAAAAAGAAATGTAAACCAGAAACATCTGTGAAGCATCCCTCCGAAAGAGATGCAAGACTCCACAAGAAAAATTTCACACACAACACTTGTGAAATCCCCATGCTCAGCTCTCACTGGGAAGGCTGGTCCAACACAACCAAGACACCAGAAGTATTCACACGAGAAGATATTCAAGATTTATTTGAGCCCAAAGCAGTTTTGAACACATAGTTCAAGTGAAAAGGGGGTAGGGCAGTGACCAAAAACAAGATAAGAGCCATAATCTTTCATCTGCTGTTCTAAGGCACAACTGGTCATTGGTGCCATGCTGTTGCTGCCAGCCAGGTCTCAGCCAAGCTGCTCTTCCAGTTCCCATGCACATGACATCAGGGCTACTTATCCTTCTTGCATACAGGACTGCAGCACCAAACTCCCAGCAACTCCCCCTGGGGAACAAGCTGCTTTAACAGCTCAAACAGTGCTGTCTTCCCCCAGCACAACTGGGATAAACCCTCCCTACATCAGAGGGAACCTTGAGAAGCCAAAAGCCACTAGTAAGAAGCTGTGATACAGTGGTGATGAGGGCTATAAATACCAGGACAAGATCAAGAGCTCACCATAAGTACAATACTGCCAGAATGCAAATCTTATCTCCTGTCAGGCAACACAGGCTGAATTTAGGCACCTCAATTCAGAGAGAGTTGTAAGGCACCCAGTTCAGGTCCATGACTGGAGGGATGTTTCTCTCCTGGCATCCTATCATGCCAACACACACCTGGAAGCCATGGTGACTGCATCACTGTGTCAATGGGACAGGCAGCCCCGGATAAGGCAGAGACAGGCTCTGCTGGCCACACGGGAGGGGATTTGGCCCCCATGTACCACACTCCCAGCTGGCAGTGGCAGGACAGTGATGCTCCCCGGTGCAATCAAGGATGCCTGCCTGTGCCAGGCAGTGCAGCCCTGTGCACTGCTGCTAACAGCACTCCCCATAAGCACGCCTGTGTGGCACATCTGCATGCTGCAGCACAAAGCAAACATAACAGTGCTGGGGAGGGATGGACGTATCTCCGACTGCTCCCAGGGAGATGCTGTCATCACAGACTATAGCCTCCCCACCCTCTCATTCCCCTCAGGGAGCCTTGGTGGGACCAAGGGCCTCACAGGCCTTGGCACATGCCAGTCCTACAACCAAAGCTAACTGACAGAGCTCTCCCCATCCTGTGTGGAGGGCTCTATGCCCAAAAAGCTCTCTGATCAGAACACAGGTACCAAATGAAATAAGCAAGAATAAAAAATAAATTATAGGCCTGTAAAGTCTTAACACAAGAAGAATCAGACTGTTTAAAACAAGCTAAAGCTGCATCAGATCTTTTTTTACATGGCAGAAGGGGGGCTCAGGGAGAGCTTTGTTCCTGAGCCAATGCGACAAACCCAGGAGCCTTAGGAGCAAACCACAGGAAAGATTAATGACTTGAAGCCTTGGAAGGGAAATTAAAAATGTCAGAGGGGCCACAAGAGAAAGCCATGATAAGAGCTGCCAATTGTCAGCATTTACGTCACCGCCACCAGAGAGGCTATTTTATTACATTTCAGTCTCCGGGGTCACAATTTCTCATGAGGTGGTTATTTTTGCCACTTTGCTGATCTATGCCTCTTGGTATGTGCCCATAAGCACTGACAAAGGCGACCAAGGAGAAGAGGTAGGAGCAGCAAGGTAGGACTTCCAGACATACTTCTGCCTCGGAGCCTTTCGGTGGAAGGAAATGGCGACAATTACCATAACAATGAAGTAAATATCACTTCCCCCACGCTAAAGCTGCTTTCATGTCCAAAAAGTGCTTTAGAAGAATGAGACATTATTACTGTAATTCAATTATTACTGTAATTGAAAGAGATTACACAGAAAATTACTAACTTTCCCCCTCTCCGTGGGCTTGACAGCGCTCGCCAGCTCTGCCCTGCCCGGAGCCGGCAGCCTCCCCTACAGCGCCCGGGCTCCTCCGGGCAGCGGGACGCGGCGGCAGGAGGTGTTGAGAAAACTCACAAGTTTCACCACCCTGTTCTTCTTTAAGGGCAGTTCGCAGAAGATCAAACTCTTGCATGTCCAACATCCCGCAGCCCTTCCTCACCTAGGGCCCACGGGACGTCAAAGCCACGCAGAGGTGGCGGCAGAGGCCAGAGCCCAGGGGTGCCAGCGACTCATCCGATGCCTCCGGTTTGCAGGGGGGATTGCTGGAAATCGAAACAACTCCTCCTGCCGGGGGGAGCCCAGCGAGCAGCCCCGACAAGGTGCCGAGCAGCGCACCCGACACAAAGACGGGGGGGCGGGGGTCTGCAGCCCCCGCGCTGGAGGAGAGGGGCACACACGACCTCGCTTTCTGTCGGCCCGCAGCGAGCGGCTCGGGGCCGAGCCCCGCTCCCGGCGAGCGGCAGCACCTGCGGGCGGGGCCTCCGGGGTGCAGGTGGGTACGCGGACTGAAGAGCGAGGTACTCCGAACCCAGCCCTCACGTTTTACGGACAAGCGCTGGAGCACAGGAGGGCAAAGCTACACCACTAAAACTGTTTGGATGCGAGGCTCTTAATTGTCACTTCCTAACTAATTTTTCTTTAGGTATAAATCAGTTTCTCATCACAGAAACAAGCACAGCACTTAACACAGGTTATTACGGCTTTTGTAAACAAAGGCCTTTCTTCTAACTATACATGGCAAACAACAGGTGGGGAGCGTTCCCACCCTCAGCGTGGCTGTGCCCCGCAGGATGGGCTGCAAAACCCAAATTACGGGCTGGTGGGAGCAGAGGGATTCTCTCTGCCTGTGGGAAGGGGCTTGCTACTGACAGACTGCAAAGAGACGGTCGCCAAGAAACAAAGACCCCTGCCAAGGGTCTGCGTGGGCCACCACTGATTTCTCCATAAACATTAAACAAAAATAAACGGAGAAGAAAGAGAAAACAACCGCCCGCCACGGTGGTGACACCAAGCCTACCTTTGTACCCCCAGCCACCTGCCAGCCCCAGGCTCCCGCGGAGCCGCCGCCACGCCGGCCCCGTCCCCCAGCACCGCCCGCCCCCCCGAGCCGCCGCTGCACTTTACCCGGGAGATGGTGAGGGGCTGCTCGAAGTCCCGGCCGCCCACCAGGCGGAAGCCCCAGGGCCCGGGGCCCGAGAGCACGATGCGGTGCGTCCCCATGTGCACGGCTACACCTCTCAGGACACCCGGCAAACCCCGCTGCCTGCACCGGCCCGGCCTGACCCGCCCCCGCCCCGCCCCGCCGCCGGCTCCTCCCCGGGGCTCCCGGTCCCACCGAGTGGCTGCCCCGCCCCGGGGGGCAGAGCTCCCCCGGCAGCGGTAGCTGGCTGCCGCCTTCTTGGACAGAAAGGCAGCTCACCGTGCCTTAAGGTGAAACCCACCCTCCCGAGGGAGGTTTGCGGGGCCGAGGCATCGCCTAAGAACGAGAATTGGGGTCTTGAGAAACTCAGAGCGTCTCACACTCCGTCTTACCCCTCCTGGCGGGACTGCGCTTCTGACCGCGACTGGGAGACAGGACGGCTGCAGAGCAAACCATCAGCAGGCAATCGTGGAGGAGGCTGCCCAGGTGTAGCATCTCCCAGGCAAATAGGTCTCAGCCTGGTGTGATTTTAACTCTGAAACCTAATGTAGACGATGGAACAAGTAGCATTTCCTGCTGGTTCCCAGCTGGGAGACGATGAGTGAGGGCGGAGCCTGGGAAGTGTGTTACCTTTCCCCTAATTTAGCTCTCATTTGTTACTGCTTTTAGGCAGGTTTTGTTTACCTCTAGCCCCTTAGGGGTGGTACCACCAAGGAAAGAAGGAATTCTTCTCTACGGGTTTTTCAGCCAACCTCCTTAGCTGTAATTCAGAAAAAAATACGTTATTCCAGTTCATGTTAAGCCCCCCAAAATCTGACAATGGACAAAGGGGGATAGGTTGGTTACAGCAACCGGTGCTGGCATTTACAACTTGAGTGCAAGTTTTGCTGCTTATTTAGTAAATGAATACAGCTCACCAGTAAGCAGAACATCAGTAAACTGTGGCACAGGGCTGCTGCTGGAGCTGGGATTCAGCCACAGCCTGGAGAGTGTGGAGCAGTCAGCAAGGGGGGGTGAGGCAGGTCACACAGGTGCTGGCCCTACAAGACAGGGCCATGAATGATCCCATTACAAGACCCACCCTTGCCTCTGCAATCCCCTTTCTTGGCTTCCTCCATTTTCCTGCATTAACTTGTCATTTTATGGCTTATTTTCTTCTGGGGTACACAGATCTGGACTATTAAACTCATCTCTATCAGAGAGCAGTAGTCGTTCCACCGGATCATTACACATCTCCTGGCAGGCAACAAAGCAACATGGAAAGCTCATTTCACCCCAGAAGTGAGGGATTTCTGAAGGACTGTGACACACCATGGAGTGCTCTTCTCCTCGGTGCATGTCCAGCTTCTGCAGTCACAAAAGTATCTCTAGCTTGTTTGTTAAAGTATGTTAGCACAGACAGTGACATCAGTAAATAGGGACGCTCAGCAGCTACAGATGAGTCTCTCTTTCTTCCACCCCAGCTGGGGCACTGTAAAGCAAGGGCTGAGCAAGGGTAACGAGTGCAGCAAAGAGGTTGTCAGGCTGCCCTTCTGCTTTTATGTATAGAAAGTAACCTGTGAAACAAAAATGGGCTTGTGTCTGTGTGCTTTCTAAGGATGTGTAAAATAGCTTGAGACTTTGTCTATTCTGTTAGTTTAGTTTTAGGTTTTGCTTGTTTACAGTTTGACTTCCTAAAATTACTGAAATGCAGGCACGACCTGGATCTGTCTGCCGGGCCATCCAGTTGCATTGCTGCAGAGTTTGAACCTGTTGCTCGATTTTGGCTCAGCCTGAGGTGGAGTTCTCAAAGAAGTTGAAACTCCTTGCAAAACAGCAGCCTTCAGGGTGGGCACAGCTCCACGCAGGCAGTGTGCAGAAGCCAGATATGTGGAGGTGCAGGGTGCGCTTTTGTGGTACTTGTGCATTACTGAGCTCCTGTAAGCCCCCCCAGGAAGCTCAGCTCTGGTCTTCCCTTGCTTTTGTCCTGCGGGGACTGTTCCCTTTACGTGAGGCACACCCAGAAAGCCCTGGCTAGCTCTCCTGTTGCAGGGCTGGGAGATGTGATGTGTTCATCACAGGCCTTGCACAAACCCCTTCAGTGAGTGCTGCAGCCATAGCTGCCTGCTCAGAGTGCAGCTACTATGGAAGTCAGTATCTTACAGCTTTTGACCCAAGTCCAGGTTAAAAATGCACATGTAAACCCAACATCAACTGACATCCCACTTTCCAAAAAGGTTGGCATTTGGATTTGTTGTCCTACTGAACCTGTGCAGTCCTTGCATCTGGGAGAGAGTCACAAGGACCCTTTGTAAACCAGGGGACTTGGGTGTGCTCCTGAGCTCCCAGTGTGCATGTATGCCACAGAAGCTGCACCCTGACCGCATGTTACAAGGAGATTCAAGTGTAAAGCAGCTTTTTTTTTTTTTTTTTTGCTTTTACACCTTGGTTTATTTGAAATAAGTCACAGCCTGCCTTTGGCTCAGGAGGAAGAACTGATGAGCTTGGGCCAAGTCATGAACAGAATCCTCAGGTGCAGAACAATTGAGAAGCCCATGGCAGACACCTACTGCTCAGTATGGACACAAAGACAGGCACAGAGGGGCACGAGTACAAAAGTGCAGTTACAGGAACAGTGGGAATAGACTTTATTTAATAATTTGTACAGGGAACACAACAGGAATTCAGTAATTTCATTTATTAATTGTCAAATAGTAATCCACTGCAATAAGAAACAAAAATCAACACAAAAATAAGTTGCGGTTTGTGTGTGTGTGTGAATTAAAATGGCAAGAGCAAGAATGAAAAATAAACCTTTAAATGAGTATGTTATATACAGTAAGTATCATCCTATTACGTTGTTGGATAGATTAATTTGGTGTTATCTAATCTTAGCAATAGACCTAAATATTGCTGCAAATAACTGGAGGGCAAACCCAAAGCAGAAAAACAAACCCATAAATAAGATGCAGGATTAAAGGTATCTCCTGCATAAAAGAAACAGTGGTGCTTTGTGTAATATCTGAAATCCTTTCATAATGGCTATTTTGTGCTAAACCCCTTTACGTGAACATACACGGAATTCCATCATTTAAATAAAAGTGGAAAAAATCCCAACCTTTCACAACTGCCTTTTTTTTTTTTCTCCCTTCACTCAACGTGTTTAAATTATTTTTCTATACAAGGTAAGTACATTGTCTGTACAAAGTTAAATATACATATTTACAGTCAAACTTCTGAGATACTGAGTCTTCTCTTCCACTGACCTTGGTGGAAGACAAGCCCACTTGATTTCAAACCCAGGAGCATGGCTAGTTTATCAAAACATTGCAAGTCATGCTAACAGTTAGTTGTAGTTACTTTTAATAAATCTGTATAAAAGCATCAGCATAAAAATAGGATTTTATATTATTAAATACGGCTTATGACAAAATAGCAATCTAACCCTTTGCTATTTGTATGGTAACTGTAGGAAGCAGAGTCTGATAGAACCAGTTTTGTTTATGCTTTTTCTTAATAACAAAACGTGTATCAAAAGAGTACTCATAGTGGATTTACAGGCAAGCAGATAGCCAAGCCATGTTTGTTGGGTTTTTTTTTCTTTTTTTTTTCCTCAAGGAAATACAAATCTTTGTAGTAACTGCTGGAAACAGCTTTCCAAATTGATTTTTATATTGACTTTTTTGTGTGTGTGTGTGACTAAGAGGCAGCCAAAATGCATGTATTTATTTGAGACCTACCATCAACACTGTAACCAAAAAGAAAAGAAAAGGCACCCTCAGTGATATGTTGCTCTAATTTATCTGAGCCTTTAAGATTTAATGCCAGGAAAGAAGCAAAGTCTTCATCCTGAAGAGTATGCTTCAAAAAGTGTGTGATCCTTTAGGGCCAGCAGCAGGACAGGAGGATCAGAGAAAGTGAATGGCTATAAGACTCATAAACAGGATTTGCTCTCACAGAAGTTCTGTTTATTGGTTCTAATCTTTGTGCAGATAAATGTCAAAGCCAGGCTGTTTTCTCTTTAAAACAGGACTCAGATTGTTTTGATGCACACAATACACTCTCACACACACACACCTCCTGCATGAAAGAAAAAAACTGCAGAGATAGGTAAGATGTTAATAAAGGGTTTGGGATTTTTGAGCATTTGCATTATGCTTTGGCTGAACTCTGGATTAAACCACCAGTCCCAAACTCCTCTTCCACACAGAGCTCTGCAGTTTAACCATATCAACTGTCATCTGCCTCTGCTGGGTCTTAAGGTGCATGACGTGAAGGAAGGGTATTCTATGGAAGTGAAAGGCAGAGCAAAGTGAGTCTTCAGTGAGGCAGAAACTGGGCAGAAATCCTGGCCTCCCTGAACCTTGCCAGTGAAAAGGAGCAGCTGCAAGGCTACATACTGCCCCAAAGCACTATCCTATCTTAACACACAAACAAAACCTATAGCGTGTGCTTCCCTGAAGCCTTTTCAGAGGTAAGTACTCCATACAAATTAAGAATATCAGCAGAACTCTTGCTGGGTAGGGGAGAGGAATACACAAAGGCAGCACTGTAAACTAGAAACTGTCTCTTCAGCAAACAAATCACACTCTGAAACCGTGGAAGCAGGGCTACACATTCAACTCAATACTGTACCACATAACCACATCCTCCTAACACATCTTGTCTCTTGTCTATTACATTCATAAATTGTCTGTTTCTTCACTGTTAAAAAACACCATCTGGAAAACAACCCCATCACTGCCATGGTGGGATCACTGTTATTTTACAGGTACAGAAGCTTCACATAGTTGCCTGGGAAGGTGCCAAATTGCCTTGTTCTCCGGGATGTACCTATTGCAGAATGAAACAGAAGGAATCCAGAGTAAGATGGAGCCGTGTGCAGAAGGTTTGGGGGGTTAAAAAGGTAGAGGGTGGCAGCCTCTTCTGCCTGCAGACACCGCTTTCTAAAACTAAATAGCAGTCCTGGTCAGAGCTTTTTGGTATAGATGAGTTCACTAGTTCTGCTACTAATCATCTTTAGTCTTCCCTTTTAACAATTAATAAGGTGCTGGTGAAAGCTCCTGGGCCTACAGGCTGGGAGCCAAACTCCTATCAGTGTAAATGAGCTAATCTCTCTTAAGAAGAGATAACAAGCCGAGATATGCAGTGTTGAGATGGAGAACACTGTCCAGACTTGCATTCTGTGAAGGTAAAGGGCTAGATTTTGCTAAACATACAGCTACAGATGAGGCTGGATTTTCAGGGACTGCAACTCCCGTTCACGTGTTCCCTTTGTCCCTGTTAGCCACTTTACATAACTTGTCATGGCTCCCTCAGCTTTGGAAAAGCTACAGAAACCCAGTACTCCTTGGTTCCCTCCATTGCTTTGCCATCTGTGTGAGCAAGAAGGATCAGGAAGAAGAGGGGAACAGGGAATTTGAGAAGAGAAAAAAGGAAAAACTAGGGACCTAGCAATGAAAACAAAGCTCCACTATCCTGCACTCTGATTTTAATGTTCTTGGTAGGAAAAGATGAGAATTTCTGAAAAAAGTTGACTTGATTTTTTTCACCATTTTGACACCACAGGTGAAAGCGACTTCCAGATGCTTTGCAAATTTGCTCATCTGCATTTCACCTCTGCTGACAGGCAAGTGTCATACTCACCCACAAACCAGCCATCGTCACATTTCTCCATGACATCGACTATGTCACCATCCCTCAGTTCCAGCTCGTCATCATTCTGAGGAGTGTAGCTGTAGAGGGCTTGGTAGCTAACTCTAAAACCAGAAAGATACTAAGGATTAGCCATTGGATTTCTCTGACATCCATTCAGAGGAGACATTTCCCTTCCCCTTTCTAATTCCGATTATATTTTGTTCAGTGCAGTCTGGACCTGTGTTTTCTATTTGACAAGCAGAAGCCAGCCACGTTAAATTGTCTGCTGTAACAAGGCCATGGCAGTAAAACGTGTCACACCTGCCCTGTGTGGGAAATGTGGAAAGGTTATTTCATTTTTTCATGTGTTTGTCTCCTTAGACTGTAACAACTGAGTATGAGTGGAGACACCCTACTGAATATAAGCCCAAACCTGGATACACTTATTCCTGGGCTAAATGAGACATCTGTTCCCTTGCCCAAGCACACAGGCAGGGCATGAATGACCAAACGGCAGAGTGAAGAACTTTAGGGAAAGACACTGCATTAAGGTTGCTGGTTGAATCATGGCTGAGGAGGTATGCTGCAAACAGTATCTAAGGTGAAATTTGCCCTGATACCACTTGCAGCAGAGGCACTCTGTGTTTATAAGAAAGGAACCTTACGGAGTGGAAACAATCTTTGGGCAAATGTAGGAAGGCTTAGATCCCCTGCATGTGGGGAGTGAAAACAGAGCCGATATGAGACTTTCTGTTCTGTATAAAGGGGCAGGGGAAAACAAAGACTTCTCTCAGGAACCAACTGCCAAGGAACTTCAGTTCACAGCACACAGTGCAGGCTAGTATTCTCAAAACCATCAGTGAAATGCCTCGCCAAGCTTAATGGCAGCTCCAGGTTTAAACCCACCAGACAGGTTTGAAAATCTCAGTCTTGGTCTCTCAGATCGTTCAGCTACCAATTCATCTGCAGAACTGGCCAACAATGCACCGAGTGGCATTGGTGTTGGAATGCTCACTGTACTGTGAGAAGCTAAGAACAGGGATGAACACATTGACCCATGCCATATGAGCCAGGTGTAGCCAGTGGATTTTGTTTCCAGCTTCAAGATACAAAGATGCTGAGATAATCTGCATAACCAGCAAGTGCCCGAAGTAGACCCAGTTCTGGATCATGAGGTCATTATTTTGGGTGCTATACAGACACAGAGGTCCCAGTTTTGTACTATGCATTCTGATGATAAGCAGCTATTTTCATTCTCTTGTCCTCTCCCACAATTCTAATATAACTCTGAAGTTTACACACCTCCCCATCTTCACCACCAGTTAAAGACAAAACCCCTGAAAGAGATGGGAGCCAAAAGGACTTACATGTCTCGTGGTGTTTGACTTCTGTCAGGGCTGGCTCCTTGCTGCTGTGCTTGAGGTTGCTGAGAAATGATGAGAGATGGTTTATGGTCATTAGAGGTCACCTTGTGTCGAGAGTCAAGAGGCTGAGAAATAGTACTGCAGTAATGAACAGATTTTTCTGCAATGTTTATGATCTCATTGCAAACAGCTTCCTGCGTGGTAGGCAGCATTGACATCCAAGAACACCCAAAGGACAGTCAACAAGGGGGGAGGGAGGGGAAAATATAGACAAGAAGAGATGGGACATTCCAGATGCAGCACATAAGTCCAGGAAAAAAAAAATAAAAAGAGAGTTGTAGATCCAGGTAAATATCCAGGTAGTGGAGTGCAGAAGGGATCCAGGTGTAAGCATGGAAAAATAGGCAAGATACAGAAGAATTTGGCATTTAGTTTGAAGATTTGTAACAAATGCATATACTTTTTTTTTTTTTTAAAGAAGCAGCATAAGAGGTTGCAATTAGTTATGCAGTAGCACCATTAAAAATGCTGTGAAGTCAGTTCAAGAATGCAAGGTGGGCCACTCCATTCATGCATTTTGCTTCATTTAACTTTTACCCAGAGACTGTCAGCACAATTAGCCCAGCTTCTCATTAGCTATGACAGTTTTTCTATTTTCCCCTTTTCTGTCACAAACAACACAATATATGCAAATAGATAAATATGTACCTACTTTGCAGCTAAAGATAGCACTGGCATTTTATGTCTACTGATACTGTTACTGTCTGGGCGAAGAGAGTCTAGGACTACACATCTGATTTAAACAGTGGCCTTACCACATAGCTCTTTTCAGACTCTGTGAGATCTGGTCCAGCTCTCAATGAATGGTGGGAAGGCTGTGTGATCATCAAGCAAATGATAAGGAAGACATTTTAGCGGTCAGAATTTTAAAATAAATAAATAAATAAATAAATGGAGTGCAGACAACAGAAGAAAATGACTAACTCTTCCCCTCCCCACCCCAGCACCACGCTTCTTGGACAAGGTCTTTCAGTTGCACAAGACACATTAATCTGCCTGCACTGCAGCACACAGAATGCTGCACAGAGAGACACGACAGCAAAACAGAAGCTCAGAGCAGGGAATCGGAGTGGAAGGTTGCAGACACCACTACAACCAGAAATGGTACATTGTGTCATACTGCATTCCTGTAGGGGGGAAAAAACACAAGGACAGAAGCACATCCTTGAGCACATCAAACTTGAAAGGCCAAAAGCATGCCAAGAGGAATCTGCTGCTGTTTTTAGAAAAGTCCTCAATGCCTTTGACACAGGAGAGAACAGTAACTCACTCGCTTCTTAAAAAAGACCAGCTCAGGTCCTCAGGAGGAACAATGCCGTGTAGCCCCATCAAAATTACTCTAGCTTGTACCAAGTGAGGATCTGAACTGTTCTGTTAATTCTCACAACGAGGCAAAGCTTCAGTTCAGAGGAGGCCCTGACTGGAAAACCTACCACCTGCAAAGATTCTGGACTCTGTCCTGCCTCTCTCCCCAGCCACAACTCTTCACAGGGACTTGTGTGTCCCAGGGCACAGCAAGGAAAATTAGGGGGTTTGTGGTTGGAGATTTTATGGGGAAGTTCACTGAGAAAGTCACACAGGTATGCAGAGGCTGTTTTTTCATGCTTTTTGCATATTCAAACACCTACTAAAAGCAAGGGGCATGGGGCATGCTGTGAACAAACGGGATGTCTGAACTAGTGTAGGGTTATTTGTACTACCTGCAGGACTGCTTGGCAAAGCAGACTGGATAAGATACATTGCACTGCCATCCTCTGTGATCATTCAACACAATTTTCAACCCAAATTCCAAAGGCCTCAATTTTTATGCTTTCTCTCCTCCTCTTTATTCACTTCAACAGAGCCCTCAGTGAAAAGGCTTGGTTTCTCACAACATCCTGAGACAGAGCAGAAGTAGAGGATAAAGAGGTTTGTGAACCTTCAGCCCAAGCATACTCAAAGAATTTGGAGAAGTGCAGGGTGATGAGCTCATCCCTGTCTAATTTCCATTCTCAAAGCTCCTCTGAACCATATCTTGGACCTCTGGAGCTGTGCCCATCATTGCATTAAAGCAAATCATCTCTTTTCTTAAGGACTGTGATGCACTTTAGGCCAACCCAATCCCACAGCAACTCCTTTGTAGTCAGCTGTACTATCTGGGATCACTGTCCTAACAAACAATGCTTTGTTACCATGTATATTTCTATAGAGAAAAAATTAACTGTTAAGTTGGATGGGCTAATTGCAGTGGAATTTGCATCCAAAGCATTTACTATGGAGCCTGAAATAGTCACAGGATTTCTGGAAGTCATTCCTGCCTGCCAACCAGCAGCCATGAAAAGCAAATCGAATAATACTGTGCAGACCAACTGGATATAGGTGAATGAAATCTGATGAGACCAGAGCTAAGTCAGGTGGTCAAGTAGCTGGGAAAGCCAATTTCCAGGCTGAGGTGAGAGACAGCTCTAAGAATTTAATATTTTTTTTTTAATTCAAAAAAGTGCTTTGCTCTACAGTTAATAAATTGACTGCAGGAATTGTTCCATGAACTCTGAGACTGCATGGTCCATTTCTCATTGATTACTTGTGACCTCCCCAACCAGCTTTTTCTTCAAAAAGCATTAATAACTATGAATTAAAGTAGTTATTTGAAAGCTAAAAAAATTGACACTACCTCTGAATGCTCCAGGAGGTGCAGCCTACCAGCATCAGAAATTCGGCCATATTTCCTGTCCTGGCAGCATTCTCCTGGGGACTTCCATGAAGCAGCCGGGCAAGGGCAGAGGCCAAGCAGTCCTCTTCCCTCCTCATAGCCCCAGTTCCCAACAAGACACACAACTAAGTGGATCTCTGCTCCAGACAGAGATCCAGGCAGCTCCTACCAAAGCAGTGGATGTCTCTGCACTAACTTCCAGGGCTATGGCAGAGCTCTACAGTGAAGTGATGAAACACTCTGAAGTCAGCAACTATACAGCATTAGCCAAACAGGATGAGAAGCTGACCAGATCAGAACCTATGATTTTAGCCTATAAATGTACCAGCCTGCCACTTCAAACAAGTGACCTTGCTAGCATGGCCTAGATGGGTTGGGTTTTGGTTTTTTTTTTTTTTAATTAAATTAAAAAGACCCTACATTATGTTGCACAGAGGAGAAAAAGAAAGGTGTTATAGGTCCAAATGCTCTTCAAACACGAGTTTGGAAAGCCCATGTACTACCTACAGTGGTGCGAGAGGTGGCTGAGGAATCAGCAAGTGTGGGGCACAGCTCCAAAGTATGAAACACAGAGATTCCCTCAAAACACGGAGCCAACTCTGATGCTGGTGGAAGTAAACTCAGGGCTCTAAAAGTGATCAAGTATTCACAACCTGTAAGGACAACTCAACTCCTATTCCCTCAGTCACATTACGTGCTTTGTTGAGACTAAGTGAATAAACTTAATAAACTTAAGCAGGTGTCTATGTCTTTATGTCTACAGACTATCTACCCATTGCAGCTCTTGTTTATATGTCCTCTTCCATCCCTTTCTGGTGGGAGTTGAAGGACTACATAAGCAAAGAGAAAGCTAAGCAGAACAAACTTAACAGACAGACAGACAAGACAGACAAATTGGTATCCCTTCAGAGAAGGGCACTCATCAGCAGTGATGCTCCCATACATAATGGAGAAACATGAGCAGGGAGGACTCCCCAGCCCAGACAAAAGAAAAAAGGAAAACCTCCTCACATACCAGACCTCAGCTCTGGTGAAAGTAAGAGGAAAGCTGGCCAAAGAGCTCTCACAAAGGACACTGAAAAGACTGCAGTGTGGAGCAGCCTGACCTAAAGGCTGTCAAAGTCAATGGAAAGACTCCCCAGTTGCTAGATCAGAAGCTGAAGGCTGTGTCTACATCAGAAAAATGCATTTCCTACAGGGAGCAGGTACCAATGCTTGATGTAAGCTCTGCAGTTCCGGCGTGGACACAGGGTGGGGATAAAACCTTACCTTGGAGATGGTGCTAAGTAATGACCATGCTAAGTGTAGCTGGTCTAGGCTGGGGAACACAGAGGCTGAGCATCCTCCTCATATGCTCTTCCTCTTCACCAGCACAAAGCAGGTGAAATTACTCACCACTTTGCTCAAGTGGTTTTGTACAAGTAGAAGGGAGCAGACAGCTGCCGCCCGACATCCCTCACATTGCTGGGTGATACAGGGACCCTCATCCAGCCACTCCTGCCTTCCCCACCCCACAGCTGCAGTCTGGCTTTGGGGCTAAAGCTGCTGCATGGCTCACACACTTGCTGGCACCACTGCTGAATGTACACTGTGGTAATAGACCTCAGAGTAAAACAGAAATGAAACTGGAAAATCACTGAGGGTCCCCTGAAATAAATTAATTTGATAGATTATATTACTGCTTAATACTATGTTTTACTGGGATATTGAAACAAATTATCTGTAAGTTATACTTGAAATATCTTTGACATGCTCTGGGGTTGTTCTTTTTTCTTTTTAGTTTGGACTGTGAAACTAAACAAAGGGGAGTCACTTCAGAATAGCTAAAAGACCCATTGCGCTTATATTGGGTCTGACTGAGCTGTAGTTAATTTTCCCCATAGCAGCCCTCCTAGTGCTGTGCTTTGCACTGAGAGCTGGAAAGGTGCTGATCACCCACCCGTGTTTGTGGCTCCTGCTGGGCAGGGCTCTCACAGCACCAAGGCTGTTTGTCCAACATTCCCCCTGCAGTGGGATGTGGTGGGCAAGATCTTGGGAGGGGACATGACTGTGACAGCTGACCCAAACTGACCAAAGAGATATTCCATACCATATGACATCAGCTGAACTATAAAGGCTAGGAAAAGGGGAGAGGGCATCGGCTTGTCCTCCAGAGCAACCACTACACGTTTGGAGCCCTGCTTTCCAGAAAGGGCAAGACAGTGCCAGCTGATGGGAAGTAGAGAATAAATCTTTGTTCTCTTTTACTTCCATGCACAGCATTGCTTTGCTTCTTCATAAACTGCTTTTGTCTTAGCCCACGAGTTTCGTCTTATTTTCTTCACCCTGGTCCAGCTGAGATGGAGTGATATTGTGGCTTGGTGGGCACCTGGCATCCAGCCAAGATCAAACCACCACAGCACTTTATATTACTACTTAATAGAACATGCAAGAATGCAGTCCTTACATTAGCTTTGTACCAAAGAGGTCTTAAACCAGCAAAAAACCCTGGATCAGAATTTCATAACTGGGGAGGTTCTCTATAATAAGAAAATAGTAAAATTCAAAATAGTAAAATACCTCACACAGCAGGGATGGACTGTAATGGAAATGAACCCCAAATGTAATGCTCATTTCCATGCCTAGTAAGTGCTTTTCTCATTTGGTTAAAGTCAATGAAAAGATGACATATTTTTGAAAAGGCTTCCAGGGTATTACCTGCAGTTCTGCTGAAGCCATCAGCCTCTGTATAGGTCACACAGATAATGAGAAGTCATTTGTACATATAGATACTGCTCCTGCTCCCTAAATAAATGTAGATCCAGAGCTGGAAAGGAGGTCAAGACTACTGATAATGTCACACACAGTTTTAACTTGACAATGACAATGCTCTGATTGTCAAGGCATATAAAATATAAATTTTGCCTTGACTTCCACTCCAAAAAAAGGCCACAGGGCCCTATTACAATCAGCTGCAACACTGGAAATAGAATTGTATGCTAATCAGCATTCACTAGAAACATCTTTCCCTAAATGTGGCTCTGCGATCCTGCTCTTCTGAATTGCATACATCCAGTGCAAGCACCAGTAGGACCAAGCAGATCAGAAGTCAGGAAAAAGGCTGACACAGAAAAAAAAAAAAAAAAAAAAAGGGGTTTTCAACATGAATCAGAATATCTATTCTGTTGGACTCACTGAAATTGAAAAGGCAGCAGGAGGTGATTGTTCAGTAAAAAGTTGTGCAAGCTCATGATTGGAGGGAAATGAGGTGAGTAAAGGTAACAGGAAACTTTCAGGGTTAAGGCTATATCTCACTCAAACTGATCAAGAAAATAAGTAACATTGGCAGCTGCTTCCCACACTCATCACGCATACGCAGCCTGACTGGTTCACAGATCAAGCCGAAGATTGCTTCTCCAACACCCATCACTGCAAACCCAGTCCGATTTTTGCTAATTATGAACTTTCTGTTTCAAATATTGCCATCTTGTGGAAGCTGCCTGTAAGGACTGACCAGACACCAGCAGCTGCAAGCACTGCTTATTCCAAGACCCTGGACACCCCAGCCACACAGTGCTGAGGCTGCGTTGGTTATGCTGCTCAGATCCTATTGCATCCCTCTTTAAAGACATTTGTAGCTGCTCTCAGCAATAACACTGAGAACTTCTGAAGCCTACCTCAGACAGCTGAAACAGGTCCCTGACATTGTGAACACCAGGCTGTGTATGCCTTACCCTCAGCTCTTAGATACTCCAAACCCTGAATCCTGATCTCAGGTGGTTAAAAAAAACCCGGACCAAAGTATCTTATGCTACATCATTCCTGCTAACAAGGCAACCGATACTGCCTTATAATGCAATTGAGCTGTAGGAACTCAAGGTTAGAACTGAATAAGCCCAGAGTTAATCCTTTGGAGGAACAGAAAATCAGATCCTCAGCAGATACATACTGGCAGAAACCCAGATCTGAGCTACGTGGATTTGCAGCAGCTAAAGATTTAGCCCATACCTGTGCCCTTCTGCACAGCCTGGAAGTAATTTTAAATGATTTTTATAAAAAATAAAAATTCTGAATTAAATGACAGAAGTATCTCACCTGTGCAATCAATGAATGGCTAAACAAACACAACAAAACAGTGGCATGGCATGGAAACAGCTCTAAGGAATGGAAGAGTAATCAGCAAAGATGATTACCTGTGGCTTATTGACTCTGCGTGTAAGTCTGGGAGGTGGCTGTGTGGTGACAGTAGAGGAAGAGAGGGCAGAGGAAGAGAGAGGAGCAGATGAAGAGAATGCTTTTGAGTCTGCAGTCTTTTGAAGAAAAGAAAAGTTGGTCAGCTTGGCATATATTCTCTAATCACAATCACTGCTAGTGATAAGAGCATCTACTATCCAGTAAACCTGATGCACACACAGCAAACATTACTCCATGCAAGGGCAAGTGCAGTTTCCAGATGGTTTGTTTGAGCTGTCCACCTCATTCTGTTTTAAACATGCAGGTTATGCCTCTAAAAACCACCACTAAAAATGTATCCAGATGGTAAACAGCACAGTCTTTATACAGCTTGCAATACACTTCTGGTTATGATTCAAACAGAAATCAAACAACTTATCATAAGATTTCCCAGTGTGAAACGTGTCGTCTTAAAAACCCCAGTTATTTGTTATTTAACATTGGCTAGATGGGGAATGTCATGGAGGCTATAGCAGTGCATCCAAGACAGTATTTTAATGTTATGATTTTGAACTCTCCAAACTTCCACTCTTATACAAGGTAGCACAGGGGTGCTGTAATGTATTTGGGCTGGCTGTAGCCCACAATGGATCCCAGGTCTCCTATACCAAGGCTGGGGGTAGAAGATACATTGTAGAAGCTACTGGAGGGTTTCCCTATGTTCCCTCCCATTGCAATATACAGCTACATAGAACTAAAAACTCTTTGGGAAAAGTATGACTAGGTCTAATTCTTATTTGTGACCCGAATTTTTCACATCATTCTGGAAATACAAAGGTAATAAATGCCACTTAATGCTTAGATGACAATCAAGCCTCCCTGACTTAGTCATACACATCCCAAACTAAGAGTCACTGAACCACATGCTCCAGGATCAACAGGGGACAGCTTCTGTGATTCTAGAAGCCAGACTGATGTTTACAAGGTTTTTCAGCCCTTGGCTTTAGGAAGAACAAATAAATCCTATAAGCAAAGTTGATCCATTGCACACTGGAAAATCTCTGAATAGCAAGGAATTGACTGCATTCTTTTACACATGGGCATGAGGTCCATGTGATACTTTCATCTGACAAATCTGGTAATAACCACTAACTGGGACAATTACCTCATTAGACATAACCAAATGAGTCAGTCTTGCGCTACTACCTATTTTAAAATAATTTTTGCTATACTGCTACTGAGGCCTTTTCTAAAGCTTTTTGATGTGCTATCCAGTGAATGCCACCAGTGACTCCTGGAAAAAGGTCTTAGGACCATCAAAGTGATATGTGTCAGCCACAGGCTCTGCCTAGCCAGCAGAGCAGCACAAGCCTCAACACACCAGTCAGATTCAGAGCAGCACACACACATGCAGGAGAAGTACCTTCTTTTCCCCGCTTTGAAACCTTCCCAGATCACCTTTCCTCACGCCTCTTTTCTCAGCTTTACCTCCCTGCACAATAGCCATTAGCTCCTGACACAACTGGTTGTCCTCAGAGGAACCCACCGGTCTCTTTTCTGGGTTCACACGCATGTCTAGCTGGGATGGTTTGAGGCAGCTCTCAACAGAGATCTTGGGAGCAGCACGAGCACCCTGCTCGGGGTTGCTGTTGCCCTCTCTAGTCTTTTGAAGCCAGGCTTGGCTGCTAGTAGTGTCACGCTGCTCTGCGAGGATGCTTTCGGGGCTCTCCACTGCCCAGCGAGGGGAGTTAGAGTAGCTCGTACTGGGAGAAGGGGAGCCAACAAACTTTTCTTCGCTTGGCGGAGTAGCCTGATAGAAACTGCGAGCAGTGGACTGAGGTCTGGATGAGTAAGAGGGCAATGGGGATTTAATGGACCTGGGAGTCGAGGAGCCAGAGAGATGAGAATGGTGTAGGCTGACCATGGGGGTAGGGCTGGCTGCAGCAGAAGGCGAGAGATAGTCAGTGTGAGAGAGGGAGGCTTCAGGCGGAGAAGGCAATGGAGGAGTTATGGCAGGAGTGGTGCTAGGAGACACTCCCACTGTCAGAGCAATCCACTCGGATGTGACCGCCTGCACCTCTGGAGATAAGGTGCGGCGAGCGAAAGGCAAAGGCGGAGGAGTTGGTGTATGGAGCAGCTCAGAGCTGGGAGACTTGAAGGAGACAAAAGCAGGAGAGAAAAAGAAATAAATGAACAAAAAATAATAAAGGAAAATACAAAATGACTGAGCAAAAGTAAAAGGAGAGAGAGCAAGTGTAGAGAGGAGCAGATCTGTGGCTAAACATGGTGCATAAGTTTTCCATGGACAAGTGCACCATGTTGGAAAACATGCTGTCCACAGCGACTCCAACCATGGAGTCCAGTCTGGACTTGTGCTGCTAATACCATTCTCCTGTCTTTGCTAAGATCCCAGACACAAAATGTCTTGCAGAAGACCTTAAGACTTCATACCATATGTCTTAAGTCCCTCAGGGAGCAGCTGAAGCCACCATTCATGATGGCAGCATGCAGTATTTTACTGGCCTGGCAGTAATAGCTGAGGCCCCAGCAACTCACACTGTGGACCCAGTCAGAATTCACTGCTACAATGAATTTTGACTATATCCAACTCTAGCATGAGAAATACTTGCTCCTCAAGAAACTTGCATTGCTGAAGGTGTGGAGGAGAAAGGGTTCAAAAAAGCCAGCTGCCACTATGTAGTCTCTAGGTGATTAAAGCATGCCCTGGGTTTATAAGGGCAGAACACACAACTGAGTTCTGCCCTTAGCTGTTCCAGCAGCTGTGTCTGTGAGATCAGCTACATTAGCACTGATTGGAGCATTTCTCAGTCCTCTGCCAAGTCAGGCAAAAATAGAAGGCAGAGAATTCATTTACTAGGGGAGGAATCAAAAGAACAGCAAAGGAAAACAAAAAAAGATGGATACAATTCTGTCCAAAGGGAGAAGCTTGCAGAAAGCTGGTGGCAGACAGGCCACAGCTATGCAGAGCCTGACAAGCTCAAACAGAAAAGCTCAGCTGAGGTCCTGAGGTCCACTTTGACAGGAAACCCCAAGCAAGCAACAAGTCTTTCCTCTTTACACAGGGTCTAAGAACAAACACACTTCTTGTATGGAAGATCCAGACAGATGCCAGGCATGAGCCATGGCAACCTTTCCCATTCGTCCTGTACCGTGATCCCAATTCTCCACTTTTGTTCTTTGCAGTCTTGACCTCAGAATGACCTTGCTTTGGTCCTGTAGGTGAGAGGGGGATGTACCAGAACCTCATGGCTGTGACCCAGACACATATGATGGCCTTCAGGCATGAGTATTTACAGGATGAGAGTAAAACAAAGGCATTTAGAGACTCACTGCCTCCTTGATACATTTTCCATGGCAAACATTCTGGGATCCCCATACAATTCCCTGCTGCCATTTTGATTTCCAGTTTGAACTTCAGTATGGTTCATAGTGAATCTAACATTCATGGAAGATCCCAGACTGGCCTGCTCTCAAAACCCAAGTTCATTTAGCACTAATGTCAAATAATACAGGCTACTCTCCTGACTGCCAAAAGCTTGGTTGTGAGCCGAAACATTTAGGAGTAAGTGTACAGCTTGATTCAAGATGACTGGGATCAACATAACTCCTACAGACTGTAACAGTCTGTGACACCCTTTTAATAGTCATAATAAAAAAATCACTCATCACAGTGATTACAGTAGTCTGTAAAGTGTAAACATGCACTCAGGAGGAGCTGGATCACCAACTGATTTCATCTCTGCCAGTGAAATTTATTCAGTGAACTGCAGCCCTTTCAACATGGTCTGAATTCAAGCTACTGATCAGAGATGAAAAGCTGAGTCTTCAAATCCCCAAACAACCCATTCATTGGCCTTTGTGGCAAATGGAACATCACCTTTTCCTGCAGCTGCAGAATGCTTCAGAGAGCACATGGCTTTTACTGCACAAAACACTAGTCTTAGCTACAGCTTTTTTCACCTATTGCTTCTTGCACAGCAATGGCAACAACCCTCTGTTCTGCAAGGTGCTGTAACTGCCTGCATCTAGTCCAAATACCTGTGGTGAAGCTGTCATGCTGCGGTTAGGGGAGAGGGACATTGGTGGGTCAGGATAGTCAATGGCATTCTTGACCACTGGTCGTTTGAGCACCTCCACGTAAGTGACAGGGAAGATGCCTTGGCGATTGGTGCCAGAGATTTTTCCTTCATACCAATTCTCATCCACTCGTCGAATCAACGTGATCCTTTCACCCTATGGGAAGAAACAGTAACATAGTTCAGACTTCAACATATTTCAACATTCCAAAACAGATTACATTTTTAATCTTGCTGTAGCTGACTTAAAACAATTGGTGGCTCTCAGCCTCCTCTGTTTCCCAGTTATGTGGTCCTAACCTCTGGAAATATTTTTCAGTTCAGAGGAGGAGGAAATGCAGATCTTCTGGTGCTGGCTTGGGCTGTCTGCAGACTCAGTTATGCTCACATTTTCAAGATCCTACTTGCTGAAGCCAGTTTAAAAAAAAAAAAGTGGAAACCAGCTGTTTCAGGCTGACCACAAGGCTCTCTGGGGTATGAGGTGTACAAGGAGTATGCACAGGTATGTGGTTTAAATTAGGTCTCTCTATGCTCTCTCCTGTTTTGCTAACAATTGAAGTGACTTCCAAATCCTTAATATAAGCTACAAGCCCCACCTTTGTGTATAATTAAAAGAGAACACAGATCTAATCTGAGAATCAAACCAGAAAGCTGGCTGAGATGGAGAAATGCTGCTATTTAATTTAAATATGGCTGACTTTGCTCTTAACAACCATTGCACAACCCATTCCCGTCCTTTCACTCTGCACTAAGGTCTAGCCAGTCACTTCAATACCACAGAACCTCGCTTGCCTGTGCTCAGTGATTTGGCATGTAGTACAGAGGAAGGTGAACCCAGCTTCATTCTTTTCTATATCACCATTCTCATGTGACTGTGTGCATCTCTACTGGAGAGTCTCAGATATATACCTAATTTGCCTTGCAGAGCCAGGCTTCCAGCACTTGTGCTCAAAATATCGTCTCAGTTAGCTCTAAGGACACAATTGGCACTTCTTGATTCAGCCTCTCTGCAACACTCTCACTGCAATGCACTACATAATGACTATGGAGTAAAAACACGGGTGATGAGGAAGAATCATTCCTGAATATGGAGTTCATCTTATTGGAACTTTCATTCAGAAATTGCGAGTTACTAGTGTTAAAAAAAGACCAGCATTTGTCTGAATTCCATTCATTAGCACAATAAAAGCCCTACCTTTCTGAAGGACATTTCCACTTGGGTATCCCCATTGAAGTTGAACTTAGCAATAGCATCTCCATACTCCAGTACTTGCAATGGTGATGGCTTTTTGGGCTGAGCTTTCTCAGCTGGTGGGAGGAGCTAAAATGAACAAACAGAATCAAATCAGTCCCATACAAAAAACCCATAAATTGGTCACTGGCAGAAAGGGAGCAGGCAAAAAGAACACCTGCAAGGAAAGCGGCTACCTCTATGTATGATCGTGGGAAGATGCCAACTCTGCCATGGTGTTCACCTTCATACCAGTTCTGGTCAATCTGCTTGTAAATGTAAACAATATCTCCTTTTTGCAGAGGAAGTTCCCTGTTAACAACACAAGCACTCCATCAGAATTTCACTGGAGAACAGATGTTCTTTTTCTGTTCAGCAATATCTAGGTACCAAGGTCTGCACCATCCCTGTTGATACAAATCATTCTCCACTCAAAGTGAAAGCTATATTTGATAAATACCCTCTTCATATCAGGATGTGCAGGGACTCTTGATCTTCAGGCACGCTATCAAAAAGCTGACCTATGAAGGCCCTACTAACCACACACACACCAGCAGCAATGGGGTCAAGCTCAAGCAAAAGATGCCACTAGCTGCTCTCCATGTTGGATATGCTGAGCAGTTCTCAATTCCTGTTTTGAAATAGGTCATGTACAGCTGCCTTGCAAAGATATAATTTTAATGGAAGCTAGTTTGCTGACTAGATGAACTCCCACACACACCAATGCTGACCCTGCAATGGTTACAGTTTCGGTCAGCCTGTGGTTGTGCAAACTCTGACTTCACCTAGGCTAACAACTGGGATTTCAATCTACAGTCTTCAGTGTTAAAATTATGAATGTCTGCAGCTTGGGAACTCCCACTGTGTGCAGCTTGTACTAGGCTCATAAACATACTACTTGGGTCCTCACAGGAAAACAAACAACTCAGCCTTTCCTAACACAATTTTCAGAAGCTCTCCTTTATTTTTGTCTGGCACCCTGGTATGTTCTGCTCAAGGGACACAACAGTTAAACCTTACATCTGCCTCAGTTTTATTACAGGTGCTGAGGAGATGCTGTGTAAATCATTACAAACCTATAGAACATGTAAGAAAACATTCTAGGACATGAGCATCTGGGAAGAAAAACAGCAGGTCCTTCACTGAATTCTCTGCTTCTTTCTTCCTTCACTAGCACCATTAAAATTAAAGTTTCTCCAAGCTCATGCAGAGCCTTCCAGGCCTTCTCTTCACAAAAGTGTTTCCCAAAAAGAATGAGTAATGCTGTGTGGCTCACCCAAGGGACCACAACAGCGGGTGGAGGTACAATGCCACCACAAACATCCACTGGCGTAGCCACAGACGCCAGGAGAGCAGTGACCACTTATAGGTCCTGAAGCAGGAAAGCCCTGAGTCAAGGGCCCACCTACAAACTTAAAGCTAGGCATCTGTTTAAGTCCCTTGCTGACTTTGCACTATGCTTAGTACAGCGAAAATGATGCTGCTGTTCTGCATACCTATGTTCTTCTGACCATCTGTATGGCAGATTTATACTGAGCTACTGACTAACACAGTTCTTTCAGCTTCTAAATGGGAGCACTACCAGGGATATCACGCAGGGGAATCCTTTCTGTCTCCAGCACAAGGGGAATGACAGAGCTGCCGCAAAATAGATCTCACCCAGCTGTCCTGCTTACAAGGTGCAAAAAAGAAGCATCATCCAGAACACTCTCCTATGTCTCCACCCACCCACAGAGCAGATAACACACTTGTTCCAGTAAAGAATGTGTGTTTGCCCTAAAAATCACCTGTGATACAGCTGCACCGAAAAAGACATTTTCCTAAAGGTCCTTTAGAGACTATGACCTGCAAGATTCATATTACTTTTCCCTGCCTTACAATGGACATCTTTAATTTGAGCTGCTGGAAATATACTCCCCAAGCATGAATCCAATTTCATGACACTTCATAAATGCTGCATCCTAGGGAAAAAAGAAAAGGAAGAACACTCAAGGCAGTAGTAACAAGCCGTACTCACTTTAGCGTCTGTGCTTTAAAGTCAAACTTGGCTCTAGCAGGTCTCATCTAGAGATCAAAAAAATCAACAGATTAAAATAACAGATAGGTTTTCAAGACCTCTTCTATAGCTTACATTAGTCTAGGGAAGAAATTGAATGCAGGTATTCTGCTACAAGCTTGTGTGCAACTGGTACTACAATCCAAATATGCTGGATGAGTCTCTCCCAACAGAGCAAAAAGTGCCAACTTCTGGTAGAACAGTAATTAAGAGCTCTACAGGAAATGGTTTTAACAGCAGTAAACTTTTAAATGTGACAAATCCCGTTGAATGAAAGTTGCTCCAGTAACTACAGTTACTGGGGCTCCAGGACCAAATTCTCCTTGACATGTGAATGGAAAAGCAAAATTTTACTAGCTGGGAAAAAAAAATAAAAATAGCATTTTATTTAATGTATCTCTTACTGATCATTATCCGGCCCTCATGAATCCTGCAGTGTGAACCATGTACTCTGTATAAATTGTTAGGAAAGAGACAAAGGTGAGGAGGAAATAAGAATAAATGAAGCAAATGTTTTAAAAAAAAATGTCTTCAGTGGCTATAAAGCTGAAGAGGATGTTGACATCAGGCCTAAGCTTTAAAACTTGACTTAGCTGGCTGGTTTTCTAATAACCACAAAATATTCAGGCAGTTTTAAAGTAATTTCAGTAATAGAGCATAAAAGAAGTAGTAGTCACATTCATGTGGCACCAGAGCATTTTAAACTACCTAAAGGGCAGACAAGCGTACTCCATCCACATGGTGCCGACCACAGTGCAGCACTCCTGGGGAAACAAAGCTGCTGTCAAGACCCCCAGTGGCAAGAATCCCTAAGGCAGGAAAAGGCATTTGGCCAGGACACCCAGACTGGCATCCAGCCCTCAGGAAAAGTGCCTCAGGCTCATGGGAAAACCATCTACCTCCTCCTTTGTCTCTTTCAGGTTGTAGGCAGTGAAACATGCGGAAACTTTTTTCCAATTGTTTCTAAAGGACATTAAGAATCTTTCAAGAGAAGAAACAATCTATTCTAAAAAAACCTATGAGACAGTCGCATAAGCGTAAGGCACAGACAAGAAGACAATGTAGCAATATGATGCAAAAGATGTAGAATGCCTCTGATTCACTAAAAGTAGCTGATATTTAAAGGCATGCATCACAGGTGTGCACCAGCAATTCTCAGCAGCCATGCTTTAACATATGCAGCTTGGTATAGAGGTATCAATTAATTTACCAGGCACAAGAGTCAAAGCAGATCTAAATGAAGCCAGAATGGGAAAGGGGAAGGTGGAAAAAAAAAAAAAAAAACAAATGACATTCTCTGAAGAGGTAATGTCGGCCTAAAGCACAACACTGTGAGAGGCAAATATCGCTTTGGGTCAAGCAGCAGACTGAGGTAACTAAAACAGACCTCTGACCCAGATTTCCTCTTTGCTGTATCGTCTACATTTAGGAGGTCCCCAAATCGCTCATTAGTGATAAACTGATGGTGCGTTGGAATAACCCCTGTGTGCCTTCTAGCTGCAATATCAGCTTCTTCTTGCTCACGTTTAAGCCGTCTCTGGTCCTCTAAAAGTTTCTGCCATAAAATTGCATAAAATGGGCAGTAAATCATCTAGTTAAAGGCATTCAAAATCTGCCATAAATGTGACAAATAAAATTTCCAAGGTCTCAGCAAGTAGCTGGGATTTTACATTCAACATAAAATACTGATTCGACTAACTATACAATACCATTCCGTTTTGCAAGCACAGAAGGTACACCACCTTTATGGCATAACTGAAATCCAGCTCATACAGAGGATCTGATCCAAAGCTGATGGAAGTCAATGGGGAGATTTTCTAAGTTTTAGCAAAGTCCTGAAAGCTTCTAAGAAGACTGCTGATAATTCAGAGGGCTGATACAAACCCCCTTCAATCAACAAGGAGCTTCTCTCATTGACTTCCAGGATACTTGAATCAGCTCCACAGATAAGTTCTGAGGCACCAAGCTCCCCTGAGCTTTGCAAGGAGCTCGGAAGAGTGCCTTAACCATGTGTCAGGTTCTCCCACACCTCTCTTGGGTTCACATAATACATTTTGTAAAATAAAGTGAAAAAACCCCAAATAATTATTTTGGACTTCTGAAGTCTCTGGCACATTAACAGGTATGTGCATTCTTGAGTACCTGGGCAGAAGGATTCTTCTACCTTTCAGGGCTGACGTGTACACTGAAGAGTTCAGCTCTCTGCTAACTTGTTTGAAGCCAGCAGGTCTTAGTGAATTCAGAGTTTTGCTCTTACATGAATTTTTGTGCTGGATTTTGGAAATGGGAACATTACTAATTGTTTCCCAGAAGAAGACAGGAAAAATGTATTTTTCACATAGAAATTTAGAGCAGGTTTTACCATATTTCAAAGCATACATAGACTCAGAAAGTCAACACTGAAAATAGAACACACCCACCCCCCCTGCAGGCAGTAAAAATTAATTCCAGCTTCTTGGAAAACTATGACTTTATAACTTCTTTAACTCAGCTTGAATATAGTCAGCGCTGAAAGGTCTACATGGCTTTCCTATTACTTCAGCTTGTCCCAGTGTTGCCCAGACATTTCGAGAAGGACTGTTACATTCTGTTGTCAACAACTTGAGATACCATAAAGAATTCTGGTTTGCACTGGGGGGAAACTTCACACTTTCTGATAGATTAAATAACTTACATTTTCTGTTCAAAACCTGATGACCTCCACAAGAAAAATACTGTTCTCACATGTTGGACTAATACTAAAGTGGCTTGCTTGGAGAACAGTAAAACCTTGACTCACAGAATAACCGTCTCAGCTTTATCTGTGAGTACTGGGGTGCTGCACCACATCTCACATACATCTCCAACCTTTTTACATTTTTCAAAGATCCCGTATAATATTTTGTGCAATTGATAAGAAGTATCAGTTTCATTTTAAACAGAAGCTAAACAGAACTACACATTATACATTAAATCAGTGGCAGAGGTATTACTAAAATTAGAATGTACTAGTTCCAGCTTGTTGCTCTAACTTCCAATATACATAGCCATGGATACATAAGCTGTCCTTATGTAAGGCTGAATGCTGTATTTCTTGTATGTAGAGCTGCTACAACTGTTATTAGGCCATAAGGAGGGCATTACCTCTTTATCATCATGCCGCCTGCGGATAATTTCTTCTGGAGTTTCCATGTAATCAACTGGTGCAAAATGCCTTGGTGATTCTGAATCTACTTCGAAACAACATAATTAAGTTAAAATATTGATGGATTTATCTAGCATAACCAGAAAGGAAAAAAATTTATATTTTTAAACAATTTGTTTCCATTATGACAGTAAGGATTCTCAATTGTCATTGACCAAAGTGCCAATCAGATGTTGATAAATTATCCATTTTCATTTTTTTCCCCTTTTGGGCTGCACTTGTGAACAAAGATCCAAAAACAGGGAGAAAAATAACAGTACAGGAAAGCATAAAGACAGAAGGACTTTGTGAAGATTTGCTGCCATCAAAATATGATTTGGCATTTTACTGCAGAGAAAAATTTAATACATACACGCGCATGAGCACACATGCACACAACTAGACCTTGAGAAACTGCTCCTTAAAGCAAATCATCTGGCTTTCTGTGTGCAAATGATAAAGGACTAAAATATCTCATGTTGAGATTCTTGCATCCTTAAAGCTGCTTGAGAGACAAACTGAACCCCACGTGATTAGAAAGGCAGCAGAAATTGTTTCTCAGAAGTGCAGCTGTTAACAAGTCCTGAACAAAAATGCTCAGCAAGACACGCAAAGGACATTAGACACAGCAGGGGAAAAAACAGAGAGAGTCAGGGGATGCAAAGGTAGGGAGTAAAAATGCAAAGGTTGTGGAAGAAAAGGGGTGGAGAAAGGAAGCAAGAAGACAGGTAAAGGGACACTGGTAAAGAACACAAAAAGCCACCTCCTAGGTACGTCCCAAGTTCACTTTGCGGGTTGTTGTTTGTGTCCAGGCTGTGACAGAGGGCATATGGAACAGGGTTCCCATTGTTTAAGGAGTCAGGAGTGTCAGCCCGGCCCATGAAGCTATCTTGGCTAGATCCCATCATGGGGAAGTAGCTAAGCCTCTCCACAATGTCATAAGAAGACAGGCGCCTGGGGGCTAGAGGCCTGCTTCTGGAGCACAGTTGGTGCTGGGAGTGGTGACTCTTGCCTCCTATGCCCCCCTGCAACTGTAGGGGGTTGTCGGGGTTCTCAGGGCTGGGTGCTGTTGGGCTTCCCAGGCAGTCTGGGGGTGGAGTCCTGCAGGATTTGTTTTGAAAGGGCTTTTTCAATCGAAAGGGGAGCGGGCTCATTAGATAAACGTTTCTGGGGAGCATATGTCTGTCCCCATACACATCCCTTTTGAAATCAGGGTTCCTGGAGGCCTGCTGCTGCTCATGCCTTCGGATTGTAGTGAACCTGGTGTAGGAAGCTGGGCATGTGCCTTTGCATCTGTTGATTTTATGCTTCTGAGGCCCACTGAGGTTGCTGCTGCTGCTGCCGCTGTCATTGGATGTATTTGAGAGGAGATCTATCTCATCCGTACAAGCTGAAAGTGTGTCCATAGGGATGGCATCACTGACATCCGAAGCCGTGTCCTCCACATTGCCGCAGGAGTGGGAGGATTTATCTGCCAAGCTGGCAACATCCTTCTTTTCTTGGTGTGCTTTTGGCAAATCCAGAAGAAACTCTGCAGAGTAGGCAGAACTCAGACAAGTTTTAGACTGGAGAGAAGTGGTCAATTTGTTTTGTCCAGTGGAAAAGTCAAGTGAGGGCATTGATCGGGATCTCTGGATCAGTTGCTCAAAGGCACTGATACGGGAGGAAACAGTGTGTTTGGGGATCTGCTCTGAATCCTCTCGACCAAAGCTGTGCTCCATCCTGTCCTTTGGTTCATTCTCAAACTGAGATGCAATATCCCTCACACTGCAGGAGGAGGCTGTGCCCAAGTGGATCCTGGACCGGTTGATCTGGTGCATGTCTTTATATAGCATTGTAAACTCCATACCACTCTTCCTGGAAGCAGGGAAGAGGTAGCCTTTCCTAGAGTTGGTGCCATACTCCTGCAAGCTCATGGTACTGCCAGATTTGATGGCATACTCCTGCTTTGACTTCATCAACATGTTTTCTATGCTTTCCCCTATGTCTACCATCAAAGCTTTTTTATTATCGAACAAGGCAATGGAGCTACGAAGGTTTTCGCAGCTTTGAGCTTTCTCATGAGACAGCAAGATACCCTTCTTGTCCTGTACAAGAGCAGCTGGAGCTGCTAGTTTGGGTTTGAATTTAGAAGGGAGGATTTCAGTAATGCAGGCTTTTGCAGCTGATAAGGGCTTCTTATGTTTACATGCGTGACCTAACATACCGGCATGACTAGCGTTAAAGGTTCGGCTATTAACTGAAGAGGGTGCAGTCATATGAGCATTCCCACCTTTACGATCCACTGGTAAGCATGCAGAATAAAATAAATACAACCTGTTAGCTTAAGTGCTAGAAAGCTATTAAGAAAGGAGAAAGAACATGCTTGGATTTCATAAAATGCACTTTAAAGAAACAAAGTTCCAAAACAAAGAAAAGCAGGAAGAAACTGCACAATAAGCCGCGCTTAAAGGAGTAGGTGAAGTGCTGCCAACATCTCTAAAATGAAAGGCTGGGACAGAAGCAGAGTTGGAGCACTTTGAAGGTACCCTCCTAAAAAGTGCTAAGCATCATCAGCTTCCAGGGAAGCTGTGGCACCATGGAAAAGGGCAGAGGAATTTTGAGCAAGATCAGGGTGTCAGCAAGAATGCAGAGGCACTAGCATTGCAAATATGGCTTAATACCAAGCCTGTAATCACACCTACTACAGTCTCACCACAGTCCTTGCCAAACAGTTTATCCCTGGGAAGGAGAAGACAACCAGCCGATGACTGTTTTAGCACAAGCAGGGCACATCAGCCGGCCCAGCCCAAGAGCTGCCTGCTTAGAGATTCCCCATACCACGAACAAACTGAGTGTCCTTGAGACAATGTGGTTGGCCATATTTCCTTTAAAAATCACGGAGTCAGATCAGGACATTATTCTCTTTTAAAAGTTAGATCCAAACTAGGTTCAGCCTAGACTGTAGTTTTTAGGTCTGTTTCCATTTTGAGTTCAAACTCAAATGTCAAAATCATCATTTAGGTTCAATTGCAGCTTGGGGAACAATAACTGTTTGAACAGATTTTTTTGTTCAGATCCAGTTTGATTGCCTGCCCTACAGGCCTGACACAATGCTGAAAAACAGCTGGAAGATGGAGACAGAGACAGACCTTTCTGGTGTGATGTACTATTTTTAGGGAGAGCAGTTCAGAAATGCAGAACATTCCTTCCCTAGTCCTCTCCTCATCTCAAGCCATTTTTAGGTTAAAGTTGGCTCAGAGATACATTCCCCAATACAACTCCCTGACAGAAGTGAGGTTCTTCCTTGTCCTATCTTCTTGAGAGTCCACTATGAGAGGAGGAAAGGGCAGGATATGCAGCAATCTCTGCTGTCTCAGAGCCTGCAGGGCATTGCTAGTTCAGGGTCCATGCATTCCCTGCACACCCCTCACTGGCGGAAGGCTGTGGAGCATGTGGCACCAGCTACACCAGGGTAGCCAGGCCAGCAGACATGGTGTGGCCTGCTGGGATACTGCAGCAGGAAAAGCAGAAAAGGAAGGGAAGGGCTCTACTATGGCAAGGGAGTGGGAGCAGATGGATAGCAAGGCCACATGAGGGTGTGGGATGGGGATGAGGTTCTGGATGGAGGGATCTGGTCCCTGTTGGGAAGAGGAATCTAGATCAGATAAAGGAGTCATTAAAAATATTGGCCAGTATGGTCTGAGGAAAAAAAAAAGGAGGGAAAACTGGGGATGGCAAAGAGGAAGGACAGAGGAAACCTCAATTGGCTTGAATAGGACTCTAAACCCTGCAGCAGTTTGTCCCATATCACCTGTCTTCTGACACACTGTGCAGAATGGAGAAGGTTAGTGCCCTGATGACCTACCTTTTGTGGAAGCAGAGCTAGAAGGTCGTTTGAGGCCGCTCAGCCCCTGGAATGGGATATCTCCACCTTCCAGCACACTCTTGTAAATCTGCCTTTCATTCTCCAAGCCAGCAGGGTCCCCCAGTGCTGCTTCCGTCTCCTTCTTCACTGCATGGTAGTTGGGTGAATATGTGGAGCTAGGAAACATCAAAAAAGGGGAGGGACACAGTGGGTCACTTCTGTTTGCTGACAGCTTTGTGCAAAGTAAAAGAAAACCACACTTATGAGCATAGACTGTGTACAAAAAGCTGGTGCAGAACGAAGAGGTTATGAATACACTGCGATCATGTTGTAGGTTTGGTGCTACCATAGCATTCCCCACCCAAGGGAATTCTCCCAGCTCAGTCCCCCAGAAAGCAGGCATCAGGAAAGTACTCCTCCTGTATTTTATAGATGAGACAACAGAATCAGAGAGCAGATGCTTTTGTTGTTTGTTTTTTTTCCAGATACAAAGAAACTAATTGGCTAACAGGAAGTAGCACAAATATCATCCAGCTCCCAGTCCTCTCTCCTTAAACACTGTCCCCTGCTTACAAAGCACAGCTGCTCAGGAGTTCATCTCAATCAATTCAGCCTCCCAGTTACACTGTAGTTCAAGACTCGCAGAGCAATTTTTCAAGCCCATCAGTGAGGGACCATGCAGAGAAGTAAGTGTACAGGACTACAGACACTAATGTTTAAAATGCCAAAGAAATTCCCAGATGTGAACAGTTCTGCTCAGCTTTGCCTCAGGCTTCCACCACAGAGAATGAAAAATCCTGGACTCCCGGTCTACCATGAAGATAGATAAAATACTGTTGAATACAATTTTAATTTCTTAGGCTTTTAAAAACTGGACATTTATTACAAATCCTTTTTCTCAGTCTTGAATCTAAGAACAAGTATGCTCACACATCTGATGGCTGTTCACTGTTTCCTCTCTAAAAAAATAACCAACAATGCCATGGCCTTTCCAGGTACAGACGACTTACTGAGCAATCAGGCAGATAATGTTTTCCTAAAAGTTAAGCTCATCTGATACGAGTTCTTGTGCTCAACCAGGCTCTTCAGAATAAGATGAAATCTCACACAGAGCTATTCTAGGGCAAAAGTATGACTACTGGAATCTTTGGGAAAAAGAAAAAATAGAGCATTTTCCAATTCATGGAAACATTTTTCAAAGCTTGTTTACATCCTGATGTCCAGGAGTGATTGGAATTTATCTGAGTGTGGAAATGCTTGTGGTGGATAAATTTGTACATGCATCTGTTTATTTTGGAGACACTCTGTACTTATGGGGTGAAGAGAAAGCTTTCAAACATATCAGAGGACTGGCTATGGAGGTGGAATTACACAATGTCTGGAGCACAAAGATGATACTGGTTTCTGAACAAGGAAAACCAGATCATATGCAGTCCTAAAAATTACTTCCTGGAGTAAAACCTAGTGAAAAGCACCACAAAAGAAAAAGGGAATACTGCCACTTTTTCAACCTACCCAGTGCCCAAAGATACCCGTAGTTAAAGAGCTGTTGTGACTTAGGTGGGCTATTCCAGTGTCTCTGTCAGGTTCCCAAGAAAGTCTTGCTAGTTGCTGCAGGGAATAATGACTGTCCTGAGGTTCCTCATCTGGGAGGTAAAAGCATTTTAGCCTATTTGTTAAAAACCAAAGGGTTAAAATGATCGTCCTTTGGGAATACACCTGAGAGAGAGGAGGTATTTGGTAGAGTCCCTTTACTGTCTGCTTCCCTATTAGAGCCATCAAGCAGTACTGGTTTAGAGCCAAAGCAGTCTGCAAGTTCAGAATCAGGGTAACAGGGAAGAGCAACACTTTTCTCCCTGCTTTCTAAAGGCAGGGCAGTGAATTATGTATGACTCCTGTGGGCATCACTGTTGTGTCCCATTCCCAGCCTACCCAGGTTGCTTCCCCTCTGCTGGCACAGATGCTAGCACTCCTGCATGCTTTGGGTAGCATCAGAAAGGGCACAGACAGTGCTGCAATAGGTGGAAATCCTAACAGTCCTTCCCTACCAAAACAAAACCAAATAGCCATAGGAGCAACCAACAAAATGCAGCAGTGTGTTTCCCAGCAGAAGGAACGCAGACAGAAGGGAACTGAGTTGAACTAAGTACAGGAGACCTCTAAGTCAGCCCCAGAGGAGCAGTGAACACATATGATATTAATGGGCATCTGGACAAGACATGCCCTTTTCTAACAAATCATCATGCAGAGGGGATCACTGTGCCTAGGACTACATTAAGCATTCTGTTCAATTACAGGAAACAGCAGGTTCGCAGTCGGAGCTGGATCCACAGCTCAAGTAACTCAGTTCAGCTTGAGTAACTCAGCACAGTTCAGCATCTTACTTGGATTTGTTGGCTTGTTGTTTTTTTTTTTTCTCATTTGTCTTCCTCTTTTCAAACAAACCAGCTCTGCGTACAACTCATTTAGACAGAATATACTGTTTATTTTGTGTTCCTCCAGAAAAGCACTGCCACATTAGATCTTTGAGAATTATTGTTACTGCTACCACTGTTCCCTTCCTGGAAGCTGGAAAATTATTGCCTTCCATCAACAAGATCTGTTTGATCTGGTGTGCATAGCTGGGAGTATCTAACAGGAGCCAATCACACATGTGTAACAGAAACAAAATTTATTCCACACAATAAAGTTACTTGTACAAAGTTAAAGTCGATTTGCAAACTTCATCAATATGGAGCTAAAGGTCTGTTTGGTTTGGTTTTTTTTTTTAATGTCACTGCCTAGCACAATCAGTAATTCTTATCTAGACACTGCAATCACTCATATAACCACTTCAAAACTTATTGAAGATCAAAGAGCAGACATTGTACCTGGACTCATCTAAAGCAAGGGTATAATTCTTATGGTACATGCATTTGTCTATATTAATCACCAAAATTAAAGCAAACTCATTTCCAATGCCCCAAATCATGTCCTACATGCCCTCAGATTGTAAGAGAGACATCAAAAAGCAATTGGAAAACTTACTAGGAAGAATGATCTGTGGATGTTTCCAGAGGAGTAACACCTGCTGTATTCTGCAAAAGTCCAAAACAAAGGAGTCATTGATAAACACACATGAGGAGAAAGAAAAAGATTTGCTTATGTAATTTTCTATTTATTGCTTGAATATTAGCCTTTAGAAGACATTGAGGTTTAAGTCTAAATGCAATTTAAGCTGCCAATGTCTTTCCATGAAAACAACAATTTTCGTGAGTTCCTTCAGGGCAGTGACAGGTTTTTAGCACAGCCGATGCCTTTTCACAGCGCCTATTCTTTTGTCTGCAAATGAGTCATTGTGAATAAAGCCAAAAGCAAGAAGAGATAACCAGCTGGGCCATGACCAGCAGACACATGCTCATAATTATTTCCCCAAGCTTTTCCCTCAACCCGTCACTGCCCGCCTTTGCTTTAAAGGTATATATTACATTACTGCAGCACAATACATTCCTCAGCGTTCAAAAAATACCAAAGCACTAACAAGAAAAGCAACGTTTCAGTTCAGTTTCCTTACTTAAGCAATGCCAGCTGCACAGGTTCAATAGCAAAAGCCAGTTCTTATCCGCTTGCTTTAAATCCATCTAACACTTCCTAGGCACATTATTTTAAAAACTGAAGGCAATTTTAGAAACAATGCTTTAATTTGGTGTCCTTTCATCTATCTGAGGATCTCTATGTAGAAGGAAAAAGCAAAACTTGGATCTGAAAAAGCAGCTTTTTCAAGTCCTGATGAAATGCTGCATCTTTAAAAAAAAAAAAAAAAAAATCAACAGAAGAAAAAAAAAAAGGAAGAAAAAAGAAAAAACCCCCGTCATGTTACCAAATTAATCTATCGTTTCATGGTTTGGGTCCTGCAGCCCCTCAAAACCGCAGCAGCAGCTGACCTGCCCTAGAAGGCCATGGTAAGGTGCAGGAAAATTGTGCAAAATCTCTTGGGAATATCCAAATAAATCTTGGGTAGGCGTGAGCTTCTAGCAGAGAGCCCGGCTTCTATGAAGGGAGGGTAGATGGCAACACGCTTGCAAGGCACGAGATGATGACGTGATGCCAACCAAGAATTTTAAGCTGATTGCTGCTGCCTATTCATGCGAAAAATAGAGAAGGGTTCTTTGCAGACACTGAACTCAAAACCCTAAAGGGGGACAGGGTGGGGGGCAACTGAAAGGGAACAAGGGAGAGAGGAAATCACTGTATCTGAAATGGATTTCAAGCCGGATTCTCAGCATCGTGTTCTATTATTTCTGACAGCGACACAGCAAGCCATGCAGTCAGAACAGTCAGAACCATTATTTATCCCAACCTCATTTAATAATCATCCAGCAGTGAATAGATTAGAGCAGAGAGTTTGGAAACAGGGATTGGCAGCATGAAAAGAATAGGAAATACCTTCTGTGGCTTTTTATGTGGCGCTTTATAAAGCTTCTCCATTTTTTCTAAATCTGCCTCTAACTCAGTCTGGTAGAGGTAGAGGTCTTTTTCTAGATCAGTCTGGTTAAAGAAGGAGAAGAACAACGGGAAAATAATGCTTAGGGTTAGGGGAAAACAAAGGAATGTTAATTTAAAAAAAAAAAAAGTGAGGCTTTTTAATTGAAAAAGATAAAGATGGTACGGACAATACACAGAAGTTCACTAGTAATTAATCATATTTCAATCATTACAGAGGAATAGTTTTAGGCATTTAACATTCAAAATTAAGAGATGCACAGGCCTGATAGATTCGAATTCTACAAACCATAAAGCTATAAAACCCACCTGTAAAAAAATAAACAAAAAACAAAACAAAAAGTCTGTAACAATATGCAATACGCTGTTAGTATAATTATCATTGCAAGTCAAGAGAGCAAAACCACCACTCTAAATTACAGCTGATTATGCTTTAAGAATTGTTTAATAAATCAATTTACTAGCTACTTGTTAGGCTAATGAGCTAAAGCTCAATTAAAAAAATCACTCACAAGCACACAAAACACAAGCAATGCTACCAAAAAAAGAAAAAAAGAAAATCACATACACACGTACATACGCGCTAGATGCTGTAGTACAACGTACATGAGACACAATTACCTTTCTATCCTCTCTAGTAAGGATAGAGCAATCTCCAGGAGTATAATCCCAAATCTTTTTTGGAGGCTGATGGAAAGCAGAGGAAGGAAATGAGGAAATGAAGATAAGGAAAGACATCACAGACAATATGGAAACTGGATTAGAACAGAAGGGGAATACAATAGGGGATTTCCATCAACACTGAAAAGAAATTAAAAAAACCCAAACAAACCAAACCAAACCATAACAGAGAAAGACAGATAGAAAGAGGGATAAATCCACTATAGCACAAATATCAAGAGAGATCATGGGAGGCAAAAGGAAGCATACATGCACAGTCTGGGAGGGGCTGTTTTCAGTAGTGTTTGAGAAAATAATTTTTTCTTTGTAAGGTGCTCTAAGGGATTTTGGACTCTAGAATGAGCCCACAGCTGGTGGCTAAAGCATTCTTAACACAAAACCGTAACAAAATGGGAAAAACAACAACCAACCACACTGCTATAAAAAACATTTATTTTGCTCATTCTTCTTTTCAAAAGAAAAGGGTAAAACAACAGCCTTTGATAAAGAAAAGGGAGAATCTTTCCCGTCCTCACCAGACTATGAATACATACCATGTGAACAAATGGCTGAATTTCCAGTGGTGGCATTGTGGGGCAATGAGAATGCAGAGTTGTTATTTCTTATTTCACTGGGTTCGGAGTTTGTGGGGGGTTTTGGTGGAGAGAATGGGACACATGGAAGTTCAGGAACTAATTATTTAAAACTCATCCTATAGGTGAAGGTGCTGATTTCAAAATAGAATTTCACTGTTTGGATGCACATGTAAATATCAGGGAGGATTATTCAAAGTGACAGACCTTTGTTTTGACACTCCTATCCAAATCATGGCTGATATCCTCATATCACCAGATATGCACCTCTCACTGATATACTCAAAAAGACTTTGTTCTTACTTGGTGAAATCAGAATAAATTCGCTGTTTCCAAACAGAAATATCCTCTGTTGAATGGAAAGCTTAGCATCATCCTACGTGTCCACACCAACTTCTGGTATGATTATTAAAGTGCCTCTGAGACACAATGACAGGGAATCTCTAAGTGTCAGTCTACCAAAGATGAGACTGAGCTACAAGACTTGGGTCTTGGTCCAAATTCCT
The DNA here is from genome assembly GCA_024605025.1 of Megaceryle maxima. Lineage (NCBI taxonomy): Eukaryota > Metazoa > Chordata > Aves > Coraciiformes > Cerylidae > Megaceryle > Megaceryle maxima. The sequence goes on from JANHGN010001989.1 coordinate 51,205, forward strand.
TTCTAGACTGCCTGGATATATAGTTTAAATCTGCCCCACCCGACATTTGGACAGTCACTGTGTGGATGCAAACACTAAATACCTATTTCTTGTCCACCAGATAAGCAGCTGTAGAGGGGTAGATGGTGTTGCAAAGATTTACATTTGAGCTTTGGAGAGAGGAACTGGAAGAAAGGAGGTAAGAAGGCAGGACATGCACCTCTTTTTCCAGCCCCTTGCTTCTCCATTTCCAGCAAAGAGCTTACTCGGTGCTGTCTCAGGAATGGCTGGGAGACAGTGTCCATAATGTGTGATCCCACAATCACAGTGGAAGACAAACAAGCTCTAGACAGACCAAACATTAAGTTTTGTGGGTGGGCTCCATAGGGAGGAAGGGAAGGAGGGAAGAAGGAGGGAAGAAGGAGGGAAGGAGGAGGGAAGGAGGAGGGAAGGAGGAGGGAAGGAGGAGGGAAGGAGGAGGGAAGGAGG
>JANHGN010001989.1:51772-76663 GCA_024605025.1 Megaceryle maxima
AGGGAAGGAGGGAAGGAGGGAAGGAGGGAAGGAGGGAAGGAGGGAAGGAGGGAAGGAGGGAAGGAGGGAAGGAGGGAGCATGTGGGGATTCAGTCTCAGTAGCACACTGAGAAAGCATCCATGCTGCAAAGACTGATCTACCTGCCTGCAAGGCATCTGTCTGTCCACAATGTTGCCCAGAAAGGCATCTGGGATGCTGGTCCAGCAAAGTGCTGCTTCAGCTGCCCTAGGAAGCCCATGTGCTTTCTTCAATGGGAAAGCCCCATCCTGGTCATTCTGATGTCTTTGGAGAGAAATGCCCCCAGTCTCACAAGAATCCTGTGCTCCCTTTTACCAAGGGTATTCCCTGCCCACCTCACATAGCTGCAAATGAAATCAGAAATCCAGGGGAAATCATGCCCACAGAAGTACATACACAGCACTGGAAAAAAAACCAAACTGGGACGAGTAGAGAATCTTTGAAAATCCCAGGCACTAGCAAACATCAATTGAAACTCTCTGGTTAGGCATGAGGCTGAGCCACCAGCTCGTCACAAAAATCTTTTTAATCTCATGATCAAAGTGAGCAAAGCTACAAAAAAATCATGCTCTTTTCACTGGGGTAATAAAGCTCAGAGGGAGCTTTGCCAGTATAAAAGTCTGAGATGGCATCCTGAATTCAAGTGCCTGCTGCCAAAGCAGAACGTACAGGATAGCACATCCAGGGGCTGGCACAGTTCATCCGGGAGCATGGCTGCTTGGCTTTGGAGCTAGAGCAAGCTGACATGGGATATCATTTCAAGGCAAGCTGTAAGAAAGCAGCCCTTAACAACAGTGCCCTGAGCAAGGTGGGGAGCTCATCACCAGCACAGATGCCCTGCTGAACAAGAAATGGGTTGCTGGTGTAGCCTGAGATGCCCTCTTCTGAAGAAAGGCCAAGGCTGCATATAACTAAAAGTACAAATGCACGCTTCTAAGGACAGACAGACCCTCACTTCTAGAAAGGCCCAAAGGCATAAATGTTGTCCTTTCTCTGACACATTACATCAACTTACACTAACTTGAAGGATCACAGAGATGACAAATTTTCATTCCTTGCAAAAGCATATGGATATTAGTTACATGGCAGCAAAGAGAAGAAGGTTTCTTCTCACTTTGTGGAAATCCTAAACCGTGACAACTGGTGAAGGGTTAAATCGTTATACTGACTTCACTTAGAAACCTCAGTGAAGTGGGATTTACTTGACTTCTACTGCCTAAAAGTTAGGGGGTCCCATCTCAAACACTGCTGAAGCTCCTTCTTTAGCTTAGGATGGAAGGTCCATAGCTATAAACCATAGTTTTCTATGACAGAATGACCCAGCCACTGTGTATCTTTGATTTGCAGCAAAAATTACACTATGGTGTGATCAGACTGGGCACCCCATCTCAGGCTGCTACATTCTGTACAGAGGAATTTTGTCACTTCTGTGAGAACAAAGACCAGGTTTAAAGAAAACCTGCTCTCTGATGTCTGTGTCCAGTTGCCTTTGAAGCCAGTACTGAACCTTAAAAATTAGTTCTGTTTTGTTGCACATACAGTCAAATCTCAGCAGCACTCAAAAAATGGTGTGTGGGGGCATTTGAAAACTGACCTCAAGGAGAAAGGAGAAACAACCACTACACTTGAATAGTTGTAAGAGGCTGATACTGATCCTCTGCTGCAGTAAGAGTAGCTTGTCAAACAGTATTTAGTGGGGGGGTTATTTATTTATTTAGCTAATGGTGTTTAATCAGTAAGAACCATGCCACAAAATGCTTTAAAAGGCACATTTTTTTTCCAGTAGCCATGACCACTGATGTGTTCCCTCCATGAAAATGCCCTTTGTCCTACTGAATAATTAAGCTTTCCTTCATCTTTTTCTAGAGAGGGAAGTCAAGGCTTTTTTGTTTGTTTGTTTCCCACACATACATAGCAACACAGTTCCACTTGAAAAGAAAGCCCACTGTTGCCAGACTCCTTTGGTTGCAGGGAATGGTAAGTGATATTCAGCACAGACTGATGCACCCCATTTAGGCAATGGGCAGCTACATGCATAAGGAAATGAGCAGGAAACGGGGTCATGATCTGTTTATGGATAGCTGGAAATTACTGGCCAAGGCCAGGAATAAATGAGTAATTCTGCTTGATATCCTAGATATCTTGTTAGGCAGAGGGTGAATAAAGTCTTTTGGTAATGAGACCAAGGCATTGCTTCTCATATTAACAACAAAAATGCAGTCTGAACTGTGGTGTGTGAAAAAATATTGCCTTGTTGGTACATATGGCTGGAAGGTGGGGAATGTTTGTAAATGGCTTCAAAATACTTGAAATGGTCATAGAACAGCTGCTTTACATCAGTACGATAATGATGTTATAAATAATCACATTTTTGAACGACTAAGGCAGCTGTTTCAGGTTAGGGCCTAGTAAAGAGATGTGACAATCATTTAAAAAAAAAAAAAATGCAGGTTGACTTCATTGTTTCATTGAACTATCAAACTTACCGGTTTCCCAAACTCCAATTCCGAAAAGAATTTATACCAAGGTTCATTCTTTAAATCTATCTCTTCTGGGCTTATATCCCGAGTCTAAAGGAATTGGTGATAGGGGAATGGAAGAAAGAGAAGGATAACATTATGCAAAGAATACACGGAAAGGGACTGTTAGAGATGCAGATCCCATGGTTTTCATTCTAAATGTAGACGTAGCCTTATAATTTGGAATTTCTATAACACCTCTCTCACAAAGGCTTTGCAAACTGCTTTGCAAACATCAGTTAAGCCTAATGGCATCATTGTGAGCAGCATGAATATGAATGAATTGCATTTTACAGATCAGGAGACCCACACAGAGAGAGATTATGCTTGCCCAGAGGCGCAGGGAGAGTCAATGGAAGAGCTGGGAATCAACCAGTTTTTCGATCAGACACTTCCATTGAATCCAATGCTGCATGTACTTTAAGTATTTTTTTTTAATCTTAATTTGTTTTAAAGAGAGAGATTCGGTGAGAACTGAATCAAATACTGCATCTTTAACAGCACATGAATATGTGAGAAACCCTGTTCTATACACTGCAAACAGAAAGGTGGTTTTCTAAATCAAAGGAGACACAAGTTAGAGACAGCGCATCCCTGAAAGATCTCTGAGGGGATGTATAGAGAGACAATATTACTTGTTTCTTCACAAATAAATGTTAGAAAGTCAGACAAAACTACAACAAAGGAAAATCAGACAGGACAGAAAACAGTACAGTTGAAAAGAAAATTCCCTTTTGTTCATACAATCTGTTTTAACGAAACAAAAAAAGTTGAAATAGTTGTAATTATTTAAAAACACTACTGGTGAGATAAGAGAATGAAGTCTACTGGTGAGGGTTATGAGGTACCATTCTCCAAAAGATATCTAGCTAACTCTTGCATTTCAGTGTACCTAGTCTTAGACACAATGGATCTCAGTGCATTAAAAATATAAATACAGTATGTCTGATATGCCAGCCTGATTCCAAGTGCTCCATCACAACAAGTGACGAGCCACACATATGCAGAGAGGGCCAACACAAAGGGTCCTGATGCAAATTGTCCTGTGATGGAGTTACTGAGGCAGGCAGGGAATAGCTCCCAGCAGTGCTGGCCTTTGCTAGATGTCCCAGACTGCCACAGCCATTAGGCATGGCAAAAAAAGCTCTAGGACACAAGCTCAGAATTGAACCTGAACGAAGGAAAATGCTTCAATATGAAAGATAAATAGTTAAGTCATGTTTGATCTCAGATGGCCTGGAATAAGATTTTCTAATTGCTAACCAACATTACCACTGTATTTAATGAGACTGGTAGAGACCATGAAGCCACTATTTCAGGACCTTCTTCTGTGATCTACGGCTTGAAATTAAAGCTCAAAAAATAACACTGGAAGTTAACACAGTTATCACATTCCTCTTGTCTTTGACGAACACTGTACAATTTTTTGTCAGTTGTGCTGATGATGGTCTTGCCTATGGCATTTAGACTACGATTCAAGAGCTCAATTAGGTACCTGATGAAGTCTGAACTTGTAAAAAGCTTAAGTACGCAGATGAAGCAGGCCTTTTGTCACAAGGTTTAATCTTGGCTTTAATTTCTTTAATTTTGTTTACAATGAGACAAAATTGTCATTTAAGTCAGCAAAAATCTTGTTCCAAGATGGACCACAGGAATGGAGTTATCATACCATGTTCAAATTGCTCCTCACTGGGCACTTCCCTAATGAGCTGAGCCAACACCTAGTAGGATCAAGACAGAGTCACCATTGCCCATTTGAACAGGCACTAGGGTCATGATCCTATCATGAGCACCTCTGTTGAAGTAAATGAAGAGACACAAGTATGAAAAGAAGGTGGTTGAAGCATCTTCCAAAAAAAAAAAAAAAAAAAAAAAAAAAAGATGGACCTGGATTGTTCTTGGAAGGAAAGAAGAAAACCCACCAAAATACTAAGGAGAAAAATCAGGTCCCAGATCAGACTCAATTTTTGTATTTCTATTGATTCTTGTGCTGTTCACTCTTGTGTAAAATCCTTGGCAGGTTTTTCAGGAGCGCTCCTTTACCTACACCATGCATGGATCCGTGGAATCTTGCATGCAGTTAGTGCTTCTTATTGAATCCTTCCAATTAATGTCTATATAGAACAATTATATCTTTATGTACCAAACTGGCTATTCACTAGTAACCTCATTCAGTGTTTTCTAGCACTTACAGCATCACACTTGTATGGAAGGACACCTTAAGTGAGCTGCGGTGATGTATGCAGGACTGGTTAACAAGGTTAGCACCACCTCTCTGCCCTGCCCCTTGCCAAGCCTGCAGAACCTGTTGTATGTCCCCTAGCTGTCACAATTCACACCATTACTTACTAATTCAATCTGAAATTGGTAACAGCTCACTTAATACTCCAGGTTACACACCGGTCTAGCTGGGGAGCCAGCTCATCATATTCAGTACTGCCACCCAGGCCACAGAAATGGTGAGATCCAACTGAGGAAGAAAGCAGTCCAGAGGAGATTGCCATGTCCTGACACACCTCAGAGGCATCTCCTGAGTCACATTACAGGTACACTAAAAATTAGTTGTTCAGTCTTCAAAGCATCAGAGGAACACAGAAACTGAACCAGTCTGCTTTGCTGCATAATACCTTCAACCCTTCTGCATCAACTAATTCTGTGCCCTAGAAAAAGTACAGCTGGCAAAACAGCTGCTGAACAGGTCACGGTGTCAAACATGGATTAAAAACTAAGGTTAGTGATCCATACTTAACACAGAAAACAACACGTCCAAAAGGAAAGAAGCCTCTCAATCCCCCTGGATCTTGCTTTATAGAGAACAAAAATGTTAGGAAGTTATTCAAAACAGTTTTGAAAACAAATTATACTGGAAATATATTATAGGAGCACTACAATTTAAGCCTAAGGAATCATATCCAAATGGAACTGGACAAGCACTTGGAGAGTATTTTACAATCACAGGATAAAGCCCTGAAGTAGGTTAAAGCAAACATTACCATCTTTTCATTGTTCAGAACTGAGGACTTTCCTGGCTGATAGTCATAAATGCTCCTGGGCTCTGCACGGTATTTTCTGGTGTCTACCTTCTTGTCTGGAGGCTCCCAGTCAGTCCTAAGAAAAGAAACATCAATTAACCCAAAACAGTGTGGCTTCCATGGAGACAAGAACTTCCTTTTGACAGGTATCTTTACCTGTTAATAGTGATGTAATCAAGGTACTCTTTTTTTTTAATTTTATTTTATTTTTTTTTCATCTAGGCATCTAGGCAAGTTGATTGTTGCAAGAGGCAGAGTTTGATACAGTTCAGCTGATGAAATCACTGGAGCAGAGGGGGGATCTTCCAATAAACTTCTGGACTTCCCTATCTTTCCTGATTGGAAATAGATTAGTGATGGGCTTCAACTAAACTCACAAATATGAACATGTCCAAACTTTCAGCAGAACTCAGATTAAATCTCTTTTGCTAAATGTCTTTATTTTAGCCACATCACTGTAGGGGTTTTCCTTCCCCTCTACTTTGCCCTAGTGAGGTCACATCTGGAGTACTGCGTTCAGTTCTGGGCTCTCCAGTTCAAGAGAGATAAGGAACTACTGGAGAGAGTTCAGCAGAGAGCTGCAAACATGATGAGGGGACTGGAACATCTCTCTTACAAGGCAAAGCTGAGAGCCCTGTGACTGTTTAGCCTGGAGAAGGAAAGACTGAGAAGGGGATCTTATCAATGCTTATAAAAACCTAAAGGGTGGGTGTCAAGACAACGGGCCAGACTCATTTCAGTACTGCCCAGGGATATGACAAGGGGTAGCAGGCACAAAGTAAAACACAGGAAGTTCCATCTGAACATGATGAAACACTTCTTTCCTGTGAGGGTGACAGAGCACTGGAACAGGCTGCCCAGAGAGGTTGTGGAGTCTCCTCCTCTGGAGATATGCAAAACCCACCTGGACACATTCCTGTGCAATCTGCTCTAGTGAACCTGCTTTAGTAGGGGCTAGATGATCCCCAGACATCCCTTCCAAACCCTGTCATTCTGTGATTCTGTGATCACTGGTTACCTGACTACTACTGCTCTGGATTCTGGGGGCACTCTGGGGTCCAAGAGAGGGTCTTTTCTAGAACCATGAATGAATTATCTCAAACTGGTATATCTAAAGATGGCTAAGAACAGTCCGTTGACTATCCAAACCACTATAATTTTGTGCATTGTCCACACTGCCACAGTTCACTGCTAGTGTCCAGCTCCTCTGAAAAGTAACATCTTCAAACACCTCATGAGAATAACCAATGCTCCTAAAAAAAGCCATAACTCAGGCCATTTAAGCTGGTAAAGCAATTCTGTTCTTGTTCTTGCTATGTTCCCTTTGATGGGAAATGTTGTATGTATCAAACAGAAGTGAGACAGCTAACCAAAACTGCTGCTCCAGCTTTCCTCCCACTTAGCCTACTGACCTGGTTTAGGATAGGAACAACCCACTGAGTTGCCCAAACTATCTCCACTGATATGAAGAGATATAGAGACAAACAATTGTTTTTTTTTAAAGTAAGCCAAATTGACAGGCTCAAATGACTGGCCTAGTGGGTACAAATTTCAACAAGGTTAATCTCTGCTGTCTAGAATAAATGCGATTGCTTACGATTCCAACCCCAGAGAAACCTTGCCCTAGTGAAACTCTGTTTTGTCATTAGATAATAGGAAGCATTTATTATTGTAATCCTTTCACTTGCAAGAATTTTCTCAGAGGGCAATGTGCTGTGCCTTCAATTCTTGTGTAAGGAAGACACATTCTATCAACAAACTTTGTCTCCTAGTCTGGTGGCCAGATATGCTCACTGAATTAGTAATGTCAAGTTATGGCATTGCTCATTTGAGGCAGCAAGTAAAAAGCATTAAGAGCATGTGGAAGTTGGTGAGGGAGGAGCAGTTCAAGAGCTGGGATAATTCAGCAGAACATAAAATGTTCATTGCTCATTCTGCTCTACCTTCATTTGATAAATGCAGTCATTACTGTTACTAAGGTGTTTAAAATACATGGTAATAAACAAAGCAAAAAATCTGGAGAGAAATAATCTTGAAAGATCAGAAATGCCATTGCTAACTAGAACCTACTTCCAAAAAAGTTCATATGGGTGGGAATCCCTAGAGATGGAAAATGCAACAAAACTTTTACCAAGGCTCAACGTAAATCCAAATTTTGCTTCTCCACAATTATCACTAATTGCTTGTATTCTGAGGTGCCTTTATAGTGTCACACTGAGCCAAGAGTATCCACTGTGCCTCTATGGTAGGCACTGAACAGGCATGACACCCAGAGAAACACTTCTCACCCAGGCAGGAAACTATGCAACAGACTGTGTGATGCCTGGTAAAAAGAGACAGACAAAATGGGAAACTGGGCTGTGACAATGAAGAAGTTCACTGCGGTCTAGAAGAAGAGTCAGAGTCAAAACTACACCTCCACTCTCCCCCAAAAAACTTAGCTGGAGTTGTGGACCTAAAACTTCCACCTTTGTTCCCTTCCTGTTCACAGCTTTCAGAGATTCTTCCAGAACTGATCCAAATATATCTTAGTTCAGGTCACCTTTCTGGGCTTGATTTCAGCGAGGAAGTACGGTTTGGAAGTGGCAAAGTGGCGGACCTCTTAACAACCTTCTCTGAATCAATGTGGTCCGTCTCACTCTTGGAGCGGGGGACTGAAAGCTGGGTTCTGCCTGTAGGACAAGTCAAATACAGGAACATTGGTGAACTGGATAAGAGGCAAATAAATATATAGTTCACATACCCTTTCTTTTTGACAAATTACACAAGAAATGTGAATTACTTACTGTCCTCAGAATAGGAATAACGAGGAGAGTATGAATCAGAATCTTCATCTGAAAGACAAAAACAATTTTGCAAGTGAGCTGAAAAAGCACCAAAGCAGAAGTGCCAGAGACCCTTTTAATTTCTTCTATTAGTATATTGGCCATAATTTCAATGATATGCCCTATACTTACCACAAGGAGAGGATCCTAAAAAAGAGAATCCCAAGGAGGTTTAAATTGCATTTAAATATGATTCCTAGATTAGATATAAATATTAGTGTACTACTTACACTAACACCTTTCTCCAGGCTCTCAAAGCACTTTAGAAAATAATCATTTTTTAATCACAAAACTCCTCTAAAGCAAGGGTTATTAGATCCATTTTATGGAAAGCTGAAAGATAGAGCATCTAAAAGCTGTAGTATATGCCTAAAATAATTCACTAGGTGCTAGACACAGCAACAGAGCTGAGTCATCTTGCTCCCAATTATATATGATAATCGCTGGAACATCTTCTTTGTGTTAACTTGCTCACCAAGTTGAAGTATGTTCACTGACTCAGCTTATCTTTTAAGCACAGATAATGTTCCTGGCATGAGACACACCTGTATACTCATACCAAGAGACCATCCTTGTTCTGAAGAGCTTATTTTTTAAATAGGAAAGACACATCTATAGAATGCAACAGAGTCAAGCGGGTCTAAGAGACCTAGCAGTAACATCAGTGTAACTGAGTGGTGTGACCTGGCCCCTGAGCTGAACAACCTTCTCTCTTTGACAGCAGAAGTGTTACACTGCATCAACACAGCAATGACATTTTCAGGACACAACTGCTGGATTGGGCCCTGGAACCACATACTACCTTTTTCAATGAAGACACAGCACTGTAGTGCACTAGGTAGATGTGCCCAAAAAGAAGTTGGGAGGATGGCCACTTAACCACCCCTCACTCTACAGGTGATGGCCAGAGAGACTTTTACTTGATCAAAGACCTAGTGGTATCTTTCCACCATCTTCAACAGGCAGGTAGTAGCATGGGGAGCTGGGACCACAGGTCCATCACCTTTCTCTGATGATGAGGGTTCAAACTTGCAGGGATGTGTATGAGACATCTACAGGACTTCCAAGGCAAAATGCAGGACAGTACAATGCAATGACTGCAAAGAGAACTGTGAACAAATGTATTACTAGTATCTCTGTTGAAGAAACAGAGATAAAAAGACAAAAACCAAAAGAGATGAAGTTAGAATACTCTAAATAAGAAAACATGCTAAAAAGTGTTGTGTGAATTTAGTGATGGTGCTCAACAGATGGAAACAATTTCCAGACCTTCTCTCAAGGAGGACATTCTTCAGCAGCTACAGCCAATCCCATCTGCTGGAAAAAACAATCTGGCTAACACAGCTGACCTGAAATTGCACTCAAGCCTTAATCAAGCCTTTCAGGAAGGCTCAAAGAAGTCTTAACTTTTAGCTTCTCTGCTGAGTTCTCTTGGTGAACGTAGTAGAAAGTTTAAGTTCCAAACAGATGGCTATTGACTCTAGTGTGCTTATCATAACTTTCAAGGTTAAAAAATAGTGAAGGTCAATTTTCAGACCAATTCTCAAATTTTAAACCTAAGTGACAGAAAACAAAAATTTATTTATTTATTGCTATTACACAGAATTGTTGACAAAATTAAGTGATATAAAAGTTGGATTTTTTCAGGTAACAAAATATTTGTTAAATCACAAAATCCCAGTTCCTACAAATACAGATGAACAAATGTCTAAAGCTATCTTCACAACCACTCACTGCTCATAGTCTTGTTTGTTGCTGGTGATTAATGAAAAAATGTATTTACTTACTTGAAGACAAAAATCAATATTCATTATAGCTCATCATTCAGACAGGAAAACCATACAATAAAAAATTCACTTCAGATGATGGCTAGTTTTCCATTATTAATATTATAATATCTACAATAATAAGGAGAAGAGGTATGGTCTGTCTCTGAGTATCTTATGAAGAAGGGTGTCTACATTTCTTCCCTTTTACAGCAAGCAATACTGAAACACAGAAATCTGAAATGACTTGATAAATGTTAGAGTGAGTGAATCAGAGATGAGCATTAAAACAAGATCTCCTGGCTTTCAGGGTTGCATTCCATCTGCTGGACCCTTTTTAACAGAGCAGGGTATCACCAGTTTGTAATTTCAAAAGTCTGATTCCTTTAGCGAGACAAGGTTGTTCCCCTCTGCTTCCTAGAGAATCTGCAGGGGGGAGTTAATGGGTTGGCCATATTCTCTATGTACCTAGAGACTCTAAAAGTACTTTAGAGGGGACCCCAAATCTCAATGTTTCTAGGAGATTGTATGCATCAATCCAGAGCAAAAAGCTCTGACACTGACTGTATGAAATTGAGGCTTCAACTCATCTCCACATAAACACTTTACCATTGAGTATATAACTTTGAAATGTTTTCTAAACATGAAACATGCAATCCAACCCATCTACATCACCAGGTATTCTGGATTCCTTATCAAGGAAAGGATCCAAGCAAATATTAGAGCAACATTCCCCAACATGTTGAGAATAGAAAGCGTTCGGTCCACTAAAATTTCAGCTACCTAAACCAGCCAATTACTTTCACATGCACATTTGTAAGTGCGCAGTCTCTTAATATTGCATTATTATCATTGGTTTTGCAAAATACATTTTTTCAGACAAGAGTAAAATGGATTTTCAAACTTCATTACGAACAAGAAAATCGAATCTCTGTAAAACTCCCTTATCCATTAATTACTGAGATTCATTGTTTCTTTCTCATACACACCCACATACCATTCTGCCAATAGAAAATAATTTACACTGCATTATGATTTGCAAGACAGGACACTTGACCTACAGGTTTCACCAAGAAATGAGCAAGTATCTTAGATACCTGCATGACACCAGTCCACATTCATTTTAACAGTGAAATGCACCTTACTTCTAGTTTTCTTTGAGCATCTCATCTACAGTCCGTATTATATGCTTTCTTATTACTCAGCACCCATCAAACATTTCATATAAACATTGAATGAACTGGTTAATTGATAGTCTCACCAGGGTTGGCTTGAGGCACCGGCTAAGTAGGCAAGTTCCTAAACTGGAGGATCTAAAGTGACCCCAGAGCACCAAGTCAACAAGGCTGTCACCAACAACAATTTCCCAATCACGAAATGTCTGTATGTCCAATGTGTGCAGTGGATTCCAGTGTTTCTCTTATGTAAGGGCTTTCATGCATGTGCACACAATTACAGATTATCACTGCAATGATGCTTTGCCACCATCCCTGAAATGTGACTACAAAGGATTCTGGTTTGTACATGAAGTTTAAAGGAATCTGCTGAGCACATGAAGAGGACAGTGTTATTTCAACTTGCAACACGGGCTGATGAGACTGTAGAACTCTGTCCTTGCCTAGGTATGCCAAGTGCACCTAAGGCCAGCCCTGAACCTATGTTACCAAGTTATATTTATTTTAAAAGACAACATTGAGGGACTGATCCAAAACCCACTGAAGCAAGCAGCCTTTTTATCGATAGACTTCGGTGGCATTTTGGGTCTGGTCCTAGTACAGTGTTAATATTCAAACCCAGAAGTAAATAATTAAAGTACTGATCCAAAAAGGGGGGTGGCAGGGTGGGATAAATATCAGTTAAATCACATCTTTACATGTAAGTCAGTATTCTAGGCATGTTAAATAAACACTGCACGCACATGGCTAAATACAACCGATAAGCGCATAAAACCAAGCAAACCCCAAGTCTGTAGCATTAGTCAAATACTAATTACAAAGCCAGAAGGAGCACTGCAAAGCCAGAAAGGCATCATACAGTCAAGGCGATGCTTAGAGTGCAGCAAATCATTATGAGGCAGCACAATGCTCAGCAACTAGAAAAAACTCCAGGGAGAAAAAAAAAAAATGGATAAGGCAGCACTTGTGCAGAAAAATATATATGGTCCTTTATTATTACCTTCAGAGATAGGACTAGGAGTAGACGCAGGAAACTGGTAGGTAGGAGAATAAGGATTGTCTTCTGCAGCAGAGAAAAGTAGTGGATTTTAAGACTATCCACGGTGAAGTGGAAGTTCTGCTTCATCCCCCAATTTCCTATCACCGTATGATTTTATTGCCTACTTTAATAATATTAGAGTAAATGGCATCATAGTTCAAAAAATATTAATGGATTAGCAAAGATTTAGTTATCTTATGCATCACACATGAAAGTATATTGGGCATAACTGAATTTCCAGCCAGTTTAACACATGGGTAATGGAAATCTAAAACCTGAATCTAATTACTATTAGGGTGCTATAGTACAGTTAACTCAAAGCACAAGACAACAGATACTCTGACTAAACTTCTGGTACCTTCAGTTTTTTGCTGGATTTCAGGAAGTTCAGGAAATATGTAGGTAGGGCAATAAGGGTTTTCTTCAGGAGTGTCTAAGGAGAGGAACATGATTTGCAAAAAAGAACAGAGAGGAGAGATTTAAAGGGGAAGAGGGGCAAGAAAAGAATCCATACAAGCTGACTGCAGAACAGTTCCTCTCATTCTGATGTTCCAGCATGACACAACCTAGATGCCTCTTTGCTCACTGCAGACATGCTGCCTTGCATGTCTGGACCCTGGAAGAGATGCTGGAAGCTGAGGGGATTGAACTCCTCCTCCTCTTTCTGAAGCATGGACTCTAGCTGAGCTGAAGAACCTCTGTTAGGAGCACCGGGATTAGGAAACAGTTCAACTCTTTCTCATTCCAATACAACGCAGCATCTATCTATGCATAAAGCTCTTCACAACAGCACCTGCAGCAGCAAATACAGCTCCAGTTTTGCATGCTCTTAGGTTTTGTTATATAAGCACAGTTCTAAATTGCATTTGCCTGCACATCAGGCTGTTCAGAAGGTTCATTTTGCAGATTCTAGTGCAGCCATTTCTCACACGGAAGAACATGAATGTAGCAGTAGCCAGGCACAGACGTGCCCCAAGGTAGGGGATCCCCTGAGAGCGCACCACTACAAAGTTTGCAAGTGCTCACCACAAGTTTAGGTTTTGAAAGGAGAAAACGTGAGGTTTTGTAAAAGCAGACTTCAGATTCTGAACTCACCAAAAATCCTTGGAGACCTTTCCATTGGTTTCAGTGAGCTTCAAATCAAGCTTTATTATGTAGGTACTAAAGCTTTACAGTGTAAAAAGTTTCCTATTATGCCCAGAGCAGTATCAGTGATAACCTACTGTCCTTTAGAAGTGTGGGTGGGGTTAGCTGCTAAAATTGGAGTTCAGGGATCTATTTTCTCTAAGTATGGACTTATTAGCAGCTTTCTGATCTCAAACAGTACTTTTGATTTAATGAGGGCACTGCAGTTCACTTTTCAGAACAACTCTGATCTTTCTTTGGCCTTCACTGTTCTCTCACCTTTGACTTCTGAGATTTCAGATACATTGGCTGAGCTCTGTGGTGCAGCGCAAACACTAGTTAACATAAAACACTCTGTATAATATCCAGTACAATTCTTCATATGAATGAAAGAAAAAGTTATCAAGGTGGTCATCTTTTAAAATACATAAACCACATCTGTGTTATAGTACCTCTGTTTAGCTTGTGGATCTGTTTGAACATCGTCTTGTACCAGTCCTTCGATCTGTCTGTATTCTATTGGAAAAAATAAATAAAAATAATTACAACCAGGAGTTCTACCAGCCTTTCAAAGTTCTTATGAATCTTCCAGCAATGAAAGATGTTTCCACTCTGCTATATGAAGGCTATATGAAATTCATACTTGGAAATATGAGTGATTTCACTCAGATATATAATCTCATATGTAATGAAGCTATAGGCTTCAGTCAAATTACTAATAATGTACACGCTTTGCAGGAGTAGGCTGTAACCTGTGTAGAAATGTAGATTGTGTGGAAGGTTTTGCATATTAATCTGATTTGACATCTAAAAGTAGACAGCCTATTTTAGTTGTAAGTACTGATTTCCTTAGTATTTGGGTGGACAGTTAGAAACACTTCATGTTCAATGAACTTAATTAAACATGTTGCATAAAAGAGGTATCTGCCTTTAAGGTGGCTAAGATGAGACAAAACTCTGCCTTAGGTGCTAGATGTGAATGACACAGAAGAGCAGAAAACAGTATTCTCAAATACGATGAAAAGAGATATTAATTTTTATCTTTTTCCCTCCTGAAGCAGCTGAACTGGGTCCCTGATAGCAAATGGAAGTGTTCATCATAAAATACACTGCAACTGGAATTCTGTCTTCTGTTAAATCTCTGCAGTCTCTGGAGCTTTAGTGAATTCCCTGAGTCCTAGAGTAGGCAGAATTTGGCCAAGGTTTTGTGCATCGGCCACATGCTTAGTGTTGTCTTACCCTCAGTGGAATGCCAATATCATCAACAGAGGCATCAGCCATGTGCTGAGGGCTCTTGACAATGCTTCTTTTCTCCTCCATTGCCCTCTTCTCACTTGGCACTGTCTGCTGAACCGGCTTGTCCCGTGTGAGTGCTGAGTCAACTTTATCAGAAACTAGTCTGTCTGGCACTGTATCTGGAAAAGACAAGGGGAGATTCTTATCTCAGTCCAGCATTTCACTGCATCACCATATTCCACTCTTTTAAGGAAAAATCCTAGCAAGTAGTTGATGAGACAGACTGTGTCACTGCTAGCTGTGATTGGCATCTGGACTGAAGGAAATCTACCAAGAAAATGTTTGATGCCAGCAAAAGCAGACTAGCATCTCTCAGGTAGCAACCTTCACACATCCCATGACAGTCTCAGCTGTCATGTAATGGGAAATTTTGTTTTCAAGGACTGTTTGGGGGGTTTTGTGTCTTTTTGACTAATAAGTGACTCTGCAATCTCATTCTTCATCCAAAAGCATCTCTGATACAGTCTCCTAGACATCTTTTTCTGTTGGTGATTTCAATCTAACACAGCAGCCTATGTGACAGTGGGACACTACTTTTTAACAGCTTGCACTCACCTGCCTGACAATCCTGTTCATTAAAGTCAGTATATGATGCTTCCAATTCATCTCTGTGCCCTAAATGGCGTTTGTAAACAAATTCCACTGTTATTTAACCACATGTTTGATTCTTCTTGCACATGAGTTCATAAAAGTGGCAGGGAAACAACCTATTGCTCCAGACTGCCTTGCTTCCACCTGGAATGCCTTGATGCTGCCTGACTGACACCCAGACATAGCAGCAGGCACCATCACCACCAGTGGCCAGGGAACCAAGGGAGCTCAGGTTGCTCTGAAGCTGTACTATACTCTGGAGAGCTGCAGCACAGAACACTTATGCTCTACTGAGGACTTTTTCTATGTGGATTTTCTTGAGAGAAAACACCTGTAATTTTACAGTC
Organism: Megaceryle maxima; assembly: GCA_024605025.1. NCBI lineage: Eukaryota > Metazoa > Chordata > Aves > Coraciiformes > Cerylidae > Megaceryle > Megaceryle maxima. The sequence continues at coordinate 67,507 of JANHGN010001989.1, forward strand.
TGCCTCATCAAGACTTTGCCAAGTCCTATCCTTTCTACATCACTGCATGCACTGAAAAGAGACAGAAAGAGAGATGTTTATTCACATGCACATCATCATATTGCCCAAAGCCATTAAAAGTGCAGAAATCTGAAAGGGGCAGTTAGCAGAGGAACAATTCGTGCATAACAAAGCATTGGTCTGTTGGTACCTTGAGCAAACACAATTCTGCCCTGTGAAACTCAGTACGTGAAGGATTTGAGTGGTTGTTTTGAAATTACCATAAAACTTTAAGTCTTCCTCCTCTTTAAGAAAAAAAGAAATAGTGTTTATAAATGATCAAAATGGGACAAAGCATCTATTAAATCCTTGTTTAGCATTTTTCATGTTTTCATAATTTCATCTTATTTCCCCTTCCTGTTAATGTGTGCAATGGTTTTTGGTCCTTTCATGTCCCTGATACACAGGTCTCTCCCTTTTGTAGCAGGTATTTGGTCCATTTCCATTACTAAACTCCTTACTAATCATCCAGGAACAGAGCATGGAAAGAGCAACTGAAATTAGACATTCTCACATGAAGACCAAAAGGAAGCAGGTTTTTGAATGTGGCTAAGGATGTGGAGAGGATGCAAACTTTAGGAGAGGTCACAGCTTTTTTCCATTACTTATTGTCACTTCTGACATTACAAGTCCTGAGTTTCTGGTCTAGAAAAGTCATTATTTTCTGCAGACTGAAGAATTCAGTGCCAGAGAGGGTCGCAAAGCCCTTTTCTAACAGGACTGATAAATATATATTACTTCTCTTTAATTCCATAGCTCCTTGAACTGAAAAAGTGGTTGGCTCTTTGCCAGGCAGACCCCATCTGAAATTATTATCATAATATTCAAAATACCTAATATAGATGTAAACAACAGGGTAAATGTATCACAATCTCATCTGCTAGTGCCATAGTCATGATATAAGCAGCCTGTGGCCTCAGCAGGGTGGCAGCAGAGAGGAGGAACAGGCTGGTGTTGCAGCCAAAGGAACCTGGTGGATGAAGTTGGACCAGGTCAGCAGCTGCCTCATGGGCTGATGGTGTCCTTAGGAACACACTCTTCTTCTCCAGGGCTCATGAAGCAGGGCAAGAGCATGCAGTACTGGCTTCACTGTTTTTCTGTTTGTGATATTTAAAGCTCTTGGGCACTCTCTGTGATTCTCTTCTCTCCCACCTCTCCATATTCCCTGCTGTGGCCATAACTAAAGATTAATAACGTGGGTAAGTGATGCATAACGCACTGTTTCTGTAATGCTCGCTGCTTACTGAGCTACTTCTATTTGGGGTGTGGAGAGGGAAAGGTGACCAGGAAAACAACTTGCTCTTCTTTCAAGGAGAAACTCTTACACCCATTGTGAGCGCAGAGTGCTGCCTGTGAGAGAGGGATGGCACACTTGCACACTACAACTTTATCATCTATTTCTTGACATCTGGCACAAATACTTCTGCTCTTGGAGTCATGCAAATACTGATTTTTAATTCTCTTCCTCTCTCTTCACCACAAGCAAGCCTAACTAATGGCTGTGTGTAGAAACTTGAGAATATGCCCTAAGGGAATAATCCTAAAGGCTCAAAAGGCAGCCCCAAAAGTCAACTAGAATAATCAAACCGTATGTAAATCTTTTGACTTAGGAGGAACAGATGAGTAATTTAGAGTTTTGGTATATTAACATATGGCCACACAGGTATCATTTGAAGAAAAGACTGAAATCAAACATTCAGTGACCTGGACTAAGCCAGGACAAATATTTATAAATAATTCCTTTGCAGTTCCTGGGAAGTGTATTTGCTAAAGGTACTTCAAAAGCTAACAAAGCAGCAGCTTTGCTGCAGCAGAAGCAGCAGCTGTGGGGGTAGCAGACCTTCCATATCATACCTGCCAGGCTACTAAGCCTTTTTTGCTGTTCTGTGGTAAAGGAAGAAACAAAACAAAAAGAAATACAGAACAAATGGGTGAGACATAAACAGCAAGTGCTCTGGTGCTGCATTTCTGACAGGCAAGAAATACGCTGTAGACAGAACGTCAGCAGCTGCTGGAGAGAATCTGTTTTCAAACACCTTGCCAAAGTGACAGCCCACAGTCCCTTCTCCATACAGCAGTCTTGTGAAATAATACAAATCTCATAATGCAGTGACCAATACATTTGGAAAGAGCATTTCTTATTTTCCTATTTCTTAACATCAGAGAATTCAAAAAAATGTTGGTCAAGGGACAATTTGAAAAACAGTAAAGACTGACAGAGTCAAACAACCTGACAACTATGTTACCATTAGCATGAAGTACACATTGAAACAAAAATACTGTAGCATTTCAAAGGGATATAGGAAAGGATTGAGTCACTGTTGGTGCTTGCTGAGTCTCATCACATAATACCAAGCCACAGATCCAGTGACTTGCACACAGACACAGCTTGGTTAAGGCTTTGATTCTCAAAATGGTCCCCTTGGTTTAGGGCCATTCATTACTGAGTTCCCAGACTGGGACATTCCAGTGTGTTTGACCACCCTAAAGTCAATGCTCACAGCTGCTTTCTAAAGGGAGGCCCAAATAACTTGCCCAAGTCATGTCTGGGAACAAACCAAGAATTCTTAGCTCTCTGTTCTCTGCTCTCTCTACTCCCCAGCAATTAATCCTTGTATTTAAAGCATGAAAAACATCTGAAAAGAATAAACTATTTTACTGACAAAGAAAATGCACTCTTGAAAGCCCATACTGTTCATGCAAAGATTTCAAAACTTTAATACATTAATCACACCTGTTATATATTCATAATAAACCATGCCATGCAATGCCTGCCCAGGAAATAACTGTGCTTCGGAGTGGCGTGGGACACGTACCAAGCAAGTCTTCAGTAGGTCTTTCTGCTGTTGCTTCCTAAGTAACATTCTTCCAGATGTATGCTGTTTACTAGCAGAACCCACCCTCACTAGGTATTTATACTAAGTGGATCATCTCAACAATGGAGACTGGTATTTCTCCTCACTAGGTGCAGCTCCCTCACCAATACCTATGAACATTGTACTTTAAGCCCAGCACTTCTGCTCTGCTAACCACCGATGGCAAGCTGTTTGTGTGCATTATGCTCACATCATATCTGCCAACATATGAAACAAACCCTTAGATGCAATGGGTAAAAGGAAGGGTTAGTAATCTGAACCTGAAAAGTAGATGGGAACCACTGGCTGCAGGGCTCTCTAGGTTCTAAGCAGGCCATCAGGAGTAGGCTGATGTATTATGAGAAAGAAGAAAAGATGCAAGTGAGGATGGTCTCAGCTTCAGCCATCATCTTCACTGAGAAGAATTGTATTTAATCACTACAGTCTCCTGATAAAAGCATGTAGCTTAAAAAGTTAGTGCTTGAGAGCTCTTTCCTATCTCTTCTTCCACAAGGGAGAGAATATCATGGATGAATAGACTTTTAATTTAAAAAAAAAAGTGCTTTTTAGATTAAGATGTTTCCTTTTTACTTATGTCTGTGTGCAGGAAAGAGACCTGATGGTGAATAGAAGCAGAAGGAGCAGGAGGTGTCTGCTGTTTCACTCTCCTGCCTGACCAGAGCCTGCTTGCAGCCCCAGGCATGGACCACAAACTGAGGCTTTCACCCTTGATCTTGTGTTCTGGGACTGTAAGCAAAGGCCAAAGACTTGTAGGTTTTTCAGACAAAAGGTCAAGCAGAGGAATATAACTGCTGGCAAGAGTGAATGATTTATTACAGATGCCGTCAGAGTTCCCCAAGGAATGGGCACTGAAGGAGACTTAAGTCTTGACCGTCAGTAACAAAGGGATGAGAAGAAACAAGTATTTGAGTGCATGTTTAGTGCAAAAGGAAGGTGTCATAAAGAAAATTCATCAAGCACCAACAGATATGAAGGGAAGAAATTCTTACCTTGGCACTAGAAATGAATAAGAGGATCTGAAATGACATTTTTCTAAGCATGTATCATATTCAGGCTGTTATTACTGAAATCCAGTAGAAAAAAAAATCTGGGATCTCTCATCATAGCTTACTAAGATCAAGCAGACAAAAAAAGGATATAGTGCAGTTTCTATGCTTCAAATGCCATTACCGGTTTCTAAGTCTCTGACAGCTCCAAATCAAAGGGTCTTCCATGCTTAGAGATTAATGAACTAGCAGACAAAGCATAAAATAGGACAGTAGGTGATGTCTGCTACAACAGTCACCCCAGAAAGTAAGATAACCAGCTCTGTAACATGCAATCAATAATCCACCAAGGAAAAAGATATTCACATTATCCTTCCAGTAGACTAACTAAACTACTGGAGGTATCAGACTGCCAGCATTAAAATGACTTTGAAATTTCTCATTCAAAGGGCATTTCATAGCACCCAAGAGGAATTTCTGATGAACTTCATGTGAAGGAATTGATTTCAGCACAAAACATAATTAGCCATTCAGGAGAAGGTGGATCATAACCTAGCGACAATGTTACATGCCATCAGACCAAACCAGTTTTGAACAGATAAGATCCATAAATATGAAAGCAAATATGAATTACGTCAGCCAAGACAGAAATGTAATAGATAGCTAAGATCTGAGAACCATTAAAAAAACCTAGGATAGAAAAAAGAAATCTTAATGCTATGCTGGGATAAAGCCTAGATAGGAATGGAAGCTTAAGGACTGTAAGAAACCCTCAACACATAAAAACATGGAAAACTAAGAAAATGTATGCCCGTCAGTAGGTAATGTATGCTAGGAAGTGAAAGAAAATTACAGTGGAAGCAAAAGAATTAATAGAATGTCTCAGAGACACAAACCCAGATTTTGAGGTACATGTAGAATAAACAGAAAACTAAGAATGGTCTTGTTCTTTTACCAAACAGGCACAGTTAAACTGTTAATAAGAGGTCAAAAAAGATGACATTTGATTACTATTCCCATTCTGCATTTGAATAATAAAAAAAAGTTTGACATCCTACTGCCTGATGCAGAAATACTTTCCACTTCAACAGTAACTAAAGACTATGCTGAATGAGAACTAAGGTCAGATGCTTGAAAATTAGCACATTCCTATAAACTGTACTGAAAGGCTTTAGACCAGTTTTCTGCTCTGAAGAGAGCAGTTATGGAGAGGGCAGCTCATTGAACCATTAACATTTGTTCTTGGTATGTCTTGGAATACAAAGGAAACTTCACAGGACAAGGAAGAAAGCAAATGTTGTGACAACCTTCAAAAAGCATTAATGTGATGGCTGGGACATCTGTCTCTGAAGTCAACAATAATGCCAGAAAAAAAAATAAAAGTACTGTGATGCCTTATATGGGTTTTTACTAATAAATACCTAGTACAATGCATGCAGTATCAGTCAATACAGATTTATGACTAAGATGCCTTGTCAAACCAGTTCAATATGATTCTTGCAAATTACAAGTTTGACTAATAAAGAGTGGAAGACACACATTAGAATGAGATACTTCACAGACTCAACCAAGTTGCTTATCAGGCCGTGATCTACAATGCAGTCAACAAAAAGATGATGACAGAAGGCTCTTTCATCTATCAAGATACAGTGTTGTGAGTCAATGGTCAGAGGTAAGATATAGTCAGACAGGACAAACTGTTAACTCTGAAGGTAATTAGTAAACAAAATTAGTGTGTGGATCATCATATTACACAGGTTTGTCTCTTATGCTCTTAAAATCTACAGAGAGAAAATATCCTTGTGTGGCACACACTGAAATGGTCCTTACTTAATGCAAAAACCAACCAGAAGAACCACCTCAAGAAAGTCAACAAAAGGCTTGGACATAAAAAAAGGCTGCCTCAAAGAATATTTTTTCCTCTTGAAGCAGTTGAGGAATCCAGACACCCTCATTCAGATGCACATAAGCAAAGTTGCTTCAGATGCTGGCAATAATGAAGTGATAACCCAATCACTACCCCTATCATCAGCTGGGCTATAGTGAGGACACCATCTTTAGGATCAAAGACCAAAGTCTCTTTTAAAAAGGCACTGAAAAAAAATACAGGAGGGACTGCAAAGGAGCACATCAGTGCATTCCTGTATTTAGAACAACTATAATATAAGTAGTGCAGGCCATGCACCTATTTTCTCATTTGATTTTAATTTTTCTTTGCAAAAGCTAATTCATAGCATTGTAGATTGGAATTTTCCCATCCTGGAGTTTCCCAAGTCCACTGGAAACCAAGGCAAACCAGACTGCATAAGTGAGGCCCTTTATAAACTAGTCTTTTGTGATGCACAATGAACTGTGAGGTCAGGGTAATGCAAGCCATCCGGAGAATTAAACAAGAGTAGCAATGTTTCCCTTTAATGCCAGAGGTAGAGATGCCACTAACCATTCGGAGGGAGCCACTGTGAGGCTGAGAAGGGTTTCAGTTAGTAAACATGGGAGTGCTCAAACAAGGTTGCTCAATGACTACTGCAGTATGAGTCTGAGTTGATCCAGATACAGAGGAAAAAATTGCCAAGTTCAAACTTACGGGCAAACAGATTATTTACTACTGGGTACATTCTGCTGAGAATTCAGAGGTCAAATCTCTCCCACAGTAACTGAAAATAACGCTGCTTTCACACAGCAGTAGCTGAGAAGTAATACATCCCTTTTTCCAGTGAGGGAGTACCTACCTCAAGCTACCTTGCTTCTACTGACTGATAGATGTGAGCATACACCCTTCTCCACCATGACTGGACACTCGATGGGAGATAAGCTGTTACCCTGCAATAAATTATTCATATGTCCATAGCCCAGTCATAAACCTCTCCCTCAACCTTGGAGTGGTTTCTGATCCACAGGTTTTCATTAGCTATTGTCCCACGCCTCTAACTTCTTACCTGCCTGTTGTATGATCCAGTGATTATACCTTTCTGAAGGCAGCTTTGTTAGCTCTTAGTAGTCTAGACTTAATTGTCCATGGCACACACATTCTCCAGTTTCTTGTAGCATACCAAGTTCCTCAGTTTAAGCCACAAATATCTATATGCAAGTCTCCTTACCTCGATTGTGCTGTAAGAGGACAATAGTGGGATTGACGATAGTGGTAGAGGGATAGGCAGAGGAAGACTTGTTGATTGAAGTGAAGGAGGTTGGATAGTCAGTGCCAGTCTGGGGCACTTCATTTAGCACAGGACCCGGGTCCTGAAAAGGAGAGCAACACATCATTAGCAGCTTGCAGAAGGCTGCTACACTGGGAAAATCTGGAAAAACAGAGAAATATTTTGAGCTGAATGAGAAGCATAACCACAGCAAATTTTAGTAAAAAAGACATAAGCATGAGTGTTACCCTGCTCTTTGTATTTATCCTGCTCATTGTTAATGCAATTAGTTTGCTAAGGCAGTACTGTAATTATTTGGTGTTGGGTTTCATAAATCCAACCCTAATAGGAGGCACATAACTCATCCAGCAGACTCTCTGGAGCAAACACAGGGTGCCAGAAATGAGCACATCTGGTTGGGGGGAAAGACACAGACATCTTTCACCTGATAGTACACACACTAACATTGGTTTTAAAAGTGTTCTTTTCATAGCAAGAAGTCAGACATGCAAAAACTCATGCAGTTCTGGAGTGAAACATTATTACTGCAGCTGGTTTGGGTAGAGAAGGTCCAAGGAATAAGATTAACACCAATACTCAGAAGACAGTGTGACACCTGGTTAAAATAATGAAATAAAAGAAAACCTCAAAAAGCTAATAGAGGGTAAAAAGCAGGACTCTAGCAAAGAAGATACTTAACACGGGTTTGCTGCTGGAGCACAGATAGCAAGCTGCTCTTGCTCTCCTAAAGCATCCAGCTCCATTATTTGCTTATTTCAAACCCACCTCTGGTATCACCACAGCTCTGGTTGCTCTGTAGAAATGCAAGCTGTGTCAGCAGGGAAACTTTAAAAAACAGTTCATCTTTGAAAAAATCTCAGTCTGGGGATACCAGGCTTTTGTTGGTAGCAAAGAGAAAAGATAAAGAAGGGATGATGATGAAGTCTGTGTGTGCCAGTTTAGGCTGAGATTTTTCAAAGCTTCTAAAGGAATTTGGACACACAATGACCAAACAAAGAAAGTATGGAACAGCATACCAGATTTCTGCACTCCTGCTACTCTACTGTCAGAAATGCTGCAGGCCACTGATCTGTAAAATGGAGCTGAGTATTCGGGGGGATTTTTATTGCTATTGAAAAAATATCCTGAATATGCACAGAATATTTCACTAAAAGAATCTCCACTCCTGGCTTTTCTGGCCAAGTGCAACTCACTGCCCTTCACACCCACCAGCATCAGAGGAAAGGGCTTACAGGATCAGGCAAGGGGCTGAACAGGGGCCAGAGTAAGCTTAGAAATAAATCATAGTGAGAACTGGCCATAATAACAGCAAGAATCTCCAGCCTAGAGAGGAAAATGGAAGAACAATCCCGTTCTGCTGGATGGAGGTGATGTTGCTCCAAGCAGCATCTTATCAGGCTATAGACATTTCATTAGGAGAGACAAGAATCATTATCTTTAGAAAGAGATGTCCCTAAGAGAGAGACCCAGCTCCATTTTGCTGGCTGTGATAATATTCCAAACAATGCAATTTGGGAAAAGGAGTGGGAGTCAGGGAGAAGTATGAGAGAGTTGGGTTTAAGCTTCACTTTGATAACCAAAATACAAAGAATCCCTCAAAGAAGCGGGGTGTCAGATCAGGATGGGCTCAGCAGCGCCCGCTAAGTCACCGAAGTGGGTGAACAAAGATCATATAAATCATTGTAGAAAACAGTTCTGTGAGCATGCCTGAAGTAAGCATGCCCAAAAATATTTCAAAACATCTCATGAAAATCAGGTACAACATGATTTCAACTACTCTGTGATTTGGATGCCTGATGAATTTTTCTGAAGCCTGAAGATAGGCTCCACTTAAAAAGAAACGAACCAAAACTAAATAAAAAAATACCCCAACCTCCCAAACTTGCTTTGCTCTCTACAGTAAAAACCCATTGCTTTCAACAGAAGCAGAAAGGCCAATGATGAAAACTTCTGAAAATGTCACTCTTTGTTGTTTTTTTTTCTTTTTTTTTGCCCTCACATGCCTGTTCTCTAGATCCCTATAGAGTCAGACAAGCATCATCATGAAAAGAGGGGGTTTCTGATGAACTTTTTTCTTGTCCTTACAAGCAACCATATT
>JANHGN010001990.1:0-65800 GCA_024605025.1 Megaceryle maxima
AGAATATTTTCTTTCAAAGCATGCACAAACGTAATGTAAAATGACTGAAATCCGGTACAGTCTTTTTCTTTTTTTTTTTTTTTTTTTTTGTTTTGTTTTGTTTTTCTTCTGCTTGTAACTGTATGTCATCTGTGCTTAATGGTCTGGACTTCTGATATAGTAAGCCTCAGAAAAACTAAGAATAGCAAGTGTGTGGCACAAGGAAGATCTGTACCTGAGGTGATTCACATTATATAAAAGTATACAGCTGAGGTTTTAGAGTGCAAAGGTCAAAGGCCACAAACTCTAAAGTTAGTTTTCTCATTTCACAAATTAATTTCAACATTTTTCTAAATTTTGAATTTGAAGAGATTCTTTTCTTCAGTACATAGAGGCATAAAAATATTAAGTGGAATATTTGTGCTATCAAGCTTTAGGTATCTTACCTAGTAGGGAAATTGTCTGAGGGTGTATTTGTATATGATGGTATGAGACAGGTCCTTTCACAGGTAAATTGTTGAAGAAGCCTCCAAGTGCACTGAATCACTTGCATAATGAACCTCTGTCTGTTGATCAGAGGGGGTCAGGAGATTACCTGATCAATGGGAGCTCATAACAGGCTGTGGCATGGATACCTGTACCACCAACACATCATGTGCTCTCTTTTTTTAACAATTTCAAATAAAGCTCCTCTGTTTCCAGGGCATTTAAAGCTTCCAAATGAAAATCATTGTAAGTTTTGGGAATCAATGGAATTTTGTGAATCTTCAGTGATGAACATGGACCTTAAATAAAATAGTTTTTTCTAGTTTTTTTTTTGCTTGCTTACTGGCTAAAGAAACTGTTCCTCCAAAACTGGACCATCTTCCTGCTTTCAAGCCCCTCACTGGCAGGAAGCTGCACTTTGACCTACTTCAAAGCAACTTTTGTATTCATCACCACAGTCTATCTTTCAGATGTAAAATTATCTCATCCCAAGAGTACTACCAACTTCCCATAACCATGGTTAATTTTGTTTGTGGAAACCCCACAAAGTATCATGATCAGGTTTCTATTAGGTCTGTGTGTATGTCTTCAAAAAAGGTAAGACAAAATAGTTGTGTGCATCTATTTCATGGTATATATATATTCACAATCCCTCATACTTCTCTGCAGCTAATACTACTCATCCACAAATACTACTTCAGCTATGTTTGTTTTATGATAGCTCTGCTAAATATTGGGATATAAGCACTCAAAAAACCTCTCTGCACTACTGGAGACTTTATGTCAGAATAGCTTCCTAAAGATAGTAACATAAAGAACTACCATTCCCCCCCAACCTTCAGCTTTAACTAGAAAAATAAACATATCTCTAAAAAAGAAGGCGTATTAAAGAAATGTAAAACCAGTTTTACAAAATCAGGTCTTCATCAATAAATCCAGCAGGCCCATTAAGAAATGGATACCATTTTTGAAGATGACTGAAATTACATTTCTCTAAACAGACAAACTGATTTTTAATATAACAACCAAACTTTTCTGCATCGCTTAGTTACACCTCCTTCCCAGAAAGTACAATTGTATCATATTCCAAAATAGAAAATTATCTAAACTGCTAATACATAGGCGTATCTTAATTAAGTATCAGTGTAAATGAAGAATGCATTCTCTATACTGTATCAAAATTAATTTTGATATTCACACATGTTCTGGTCAATATCTTGGTGTTATTGAAATCAGCAAAAGTAATAAAACAACAGACACAACACACTACATCTGTAATACATGCAGACACAAATAGTAATCACCTGAGTCCTTTTCTGATGTTGCTAAATATAAATTAAAAAAAAAAAAAAGAGAGAAGAAAAACATCATTACAGAAATATAACTATCTTTATTTCATTAGGGTAGAATAAGTACAAAATAAGGAGTTAAATTTTTTTTTTTCCTTAGTATTTCCTAAATTTCTTAAAATTTTGAGGATAGCAGTGAGAGTGCTGACAGTCAGCTCATACAATGGATGGGTTTTGTCAGCTGAGAGATAAAGGGTATATGTTTTTAGGTAGTGTATTTATATTTATTAGTCCTACATTGCCTATATTTTGGGCTCACTGGCCAAGTTTGGAACCATATTCTGCCTGGGAGTTTAGAAACCTAAATAATAGTAACAGAATATAAGAAATTAAGAATAGTATTTTTACAGAACCTTCTCTACATCTCTACTTCTTAGATAGTTACCATTGGTCTATATCTGATATTATCATGGCGTTAGTTGCATTTTGACTGACTGATATGGCATTGTTCACTGAAGAAATAACCAAAGAATAGAACAAAAATCCTACAAATGTATGACAGCTACATTTGAGGACATCATTAATGTTATAAAGATAATGACTATGTACTTTCTATATGCAGTTTGAGAAGTAATTAATGCAAATGGTAACATGAATTACTTTCGAAAGAAGAATGAAATTTCAGTGCACGGATACAACACTGCTCCCATAAACCTAAAGAAGCAGAATGGAACCTATTGCTGAAAACTGTTACATTTATATTGGTAAAAATGTAGGATATTTGTAATGATCAGAGTATAGAAAGAGACCAATACAGGTGTCATTATTACTGAAAACCAATTTGTTTTATTTTGTAATGTTATGATGCTGGAGCCCTTCACTTTCAAATAGTACTCTATTCTCAGAAAAGTACTCAACCTATTTCTTGTTGAGGTATTAGACTTATATACGTAATTATTTATTGTATTTTGGGTTTACAATTACGTGAGTGTAAAACAACTTACAGAAATCTACACGAGTTTCAGGCAAAAGACAATAAATCCCCAAGTAAATCTGCAAGTCAAAATATGCCATGGGATGGACGGTAGTTTTAAGCACTGTTCCAGTTTACTACAGTGTTAACAATGGGCACGTTTTGAAGTTTGAAATTTGCTACTTGTAGTAGAACTGCCACAATTCTCTGGGATTTAGTTAAAAATCTTTGGCAGAGACGTAGTTAAGTCTCTGTAAAAAACTTTTCCAATTCAATTTAGTGTCAGTGAGGTTATACATCTTTTGCACGCTTCTGTCATCTTTCATAAATGTTTCTATCTTTATATCCATTATTTTAACAGGTTTGCTAAAAGACTGAAATACTGAACATTCAAAAATTCCATTTATGAATAAAGATAAAAACTAAGGAAAAACATTTTTGTTTTTTTATTTTCCAGAATAGATTTGATGTTCACTCTTCTTTCTTTAACGCAACATGATATCATAATTAATTATGATAAACTGGTTACTAAGATGGTTTCACGTTGTTACTCCCATGATATAATAGTGGTTGCTATAGAGATGAGATGGTTTTTTTGTTAATCACTTGTGAGATTGGTTAACTCATGTTTTTCAGTGAATTTGAGCAGAGAAGGAAAAAGGAAAACAAGTTGGCTTTATAATATTGCTAAGCATATCAGTCTTCTTCATTTTGCTGCTATAATATGATAGAAGAAATATACTATTTCTTCCAATGTCTTGTAAGAAATACATGCTATAAAAACCATAATATGCATAATTTTTTAAGCAGAATTATTCCTTCATATACTTTTCTGTTAATTAACTCTACTTCAAAAAATCCATTTATGTAGTTGAACACATAATGTTTTTTACTCCTGAATATATCTGTACAGGTATATCTTAAGCCTCCTGTGCTTTATGGAGAATAACAGATGTGTCTTGACAAGACATTTGAATATTATGACTTCCTTCTTGTTCTACATAAGGTTTACAAATAGTAACGTGACATAGTGTATCCTAGCCAAACTTTTAGCAAAATTTTAGTCCATTTCATGGTATACTTTCTAGAACACACTTAAATTCCAGAAAACCTTCTGATTACTATAAAATCTAGTATTTTATCCCATTAATTAATTCAGAAAATCAGAATGTAATTAAGGTTTTAATCATCAGATAATTATTATTATAATATGACAACACAACAGTAAAAAATTATAACAACTGTCTGTCTCCCTTATAAGTACATCAGAAAACCTATACCCAGAGTTTTCAAGTTTCAAGGTACTGTCACTGCTGTTAAGGAAAGAGTTTTCAGTCAGTAGTTTACTTACTAGAAATAGGTAGAGAAATAAAATATAACCCATAAACAACCTTTTCGATTTCTGAAGGACTCAAAAGTAAGAACAAAGGGCAACTTAAATTAGGAAGTCCTAGTCTTCCATTCAAACAGGGACCCAGGAGGCATATTAAAGCAATGAATAGGAAAAAGCTCCATAGTTCACCAGCTGAGATTTTAATGAGACATTTCCCCTTGCTGTGGAAGGGGTTTGTTCTGGAAAGGGAAAAGGCTGCTCAGAGAATATTCAGTTAATAGGCATTGTTGGCTTTTACAGCCACTTTGGCAGTTGATTGCTGTACTAACCTTCTATTTTGGCATATTCTGTAAGTCGCGTGTAATTGATCAAGGCAGCCTTCTCCAGACATTTTCTAACCACCTTCTTCACCTCTTCTGCTGGTATGGGAGTGGCAATATCTTTCATTAAAACCTGCACCAGAGAAAATTATAGCACTTGGTTACATTCGTTACCCAAAAACCAAGGGAAAAGAATTAAAGTTTCCTAAAGTTACTACAGATCTGAATGGATATTTCAGCTGATGGAACTAGATATTTGTCTTTGAACGTTTCTGTTCAACCCTAGTTTGACTGTCTGTATGGTATTTATATACAATACTCCTACTATCTGGCATCTTGCAGCATGCCAGTCAGTCTTCATTTGGGTTATGCCAAGACCAGTATAACAAGAAAATTCATTGGACAGGCTGGATCCTGGTGCCCACTAAAGATGTCATCTGGAAAACTGCTTGGTTCTCACCTGTGGAAAAGCTTCCACCATCGCATAAGTTTTTCACTGTAAGGATGGTGGTAAGACATTGGAACAGGTTGCCCATGGAAGTTGTGGATGCTTCATCACTGGATGTATTCAAGACCAGACTGGATGGGGCTTTGAGCAACCTGGTCTAGTGGGAGGTGTCCCTGCCCATGACAGGCAGATTGGAACTAGAGGATCTTTAAGGTCCCTTCCAACCCAAACCATTCTATGATTCTATAGCCATATAGAATCATACAGAGCTATATTCTACTCTTCAACAGTGTAAACGAGAAACTGTGACCACCATCAGAGCTAGCTCATACTGACTTGCTTTTCTTCCTTCATAAAGTTATCGAAATTCAACATGTCCTTGCTGTGAAAAACAGTCACTTATAGTGGTCAGGGAAAACACTGAACTTCTGGCAAAATATTTTGTTATGGAAAAATTGAAGAAGAGATCATATAAAGCTTTTCAAAACCTGTCAGTTTTAAAAGCCTATTCATTTTTAAAATACATAAATTTGGTAAAATGGATCACCTGTTGCAAGTGAGGTAAACTGAGAAAATATACCTCTTTATAGGAATGCAGCAGTATATACTCTGCATTACTATAAAGATGGAATAAACACTGTTAATAATTCTTTTACATTTTCACTTTACTTTTAGTCCCTTAACTTTCAAAAGGTGTGTGCAAACAAAATTCAATGCGCTTTCATCATATTTTAATGTAAATAATATTTCAGATAACTCACAATCTTTTCAAAATACTTCCTAAATGGATCCCCAGAGAAGTTACGCCCTTATAAAACATATCTAAAAATTACTATTAAAGGAAGGGAGTAAGAGATATGGTCTGGGGAAGGATATTGTAGAAAATTTAGGTTCAGCAATAGAGAAACTATGGGGAAGACACTGTTGCAAAGCAGACTTCTATCACTTGCATACACACATGACATATATACCTTTGTTAAAATACTTCTATTTAATGTATATCTTCTTGGTTGTCAACAAGTGAAAATAGAGTATTCAAAACCTTTTTATTTTGGATCTCATTTAAAAAATATATATATATTCAAAGACAGGTAAAATAAAATGTTGCTAACCCATTCTGGAGCCACAATTATAGGAATGTACATTTATTCCCAGTCAAGAGCACCAAACAGAGTACCATTGCCATTTGTAACAGCAGGCACAGGGAGAGGAAATGGCTGTTTCATAAAACACAATGGAATCTACACAGCACTACAATCACTGAGATTATAAATGAAAGAAAACATATATACCCAGACTCTCTATGTGGTTTTGAACATGGCAGAGGTTTTCCAACATAGAATATCAGTGAAATGTTCTGCAGCGCAATCCTGGTCCCCAGGACCAGACCTCTCAGATTTTAGAGAAGCTACACAGACTGGAATCTAAGCTTTTTTTTTTTTTTTTTTAATTCATACCTTCATCAGGCTCCTGCTGATACAATTCCTCTGGAATCTCTGCTGATATTTAAAGTTCTCTTTCCTCAGAGATGACTGAGATGCTTTTACCATAATGAGGTCTTCTCTGTTCAGTCAATATAAGAGGATTTGCTGGGCTGGAGTTTACATTTATAGCTGCCCATGACAGTTTTTCAACATATAGCTTTTTCTTCATTAATTGACCCAGATTATGCATTTATGGAAGATTATTCAGATTATATAGAAGATTTTTAATGTTACATATCAGTATAGACAATATCATCAGCATAGATGCCATAGAAAGCAGGAAAGGGTGGGCTGTAGAGTAGACCTGTGCTACTTTAGAGGTAATGCTGAGTAGTTGTTAAATTTTAAAGAAACAGAGTCACTACAGTGGTTTGAATAAATAAATCCTATGGAATAAATAAGGCCTACAATCCTACAGTTGTTTGCCTCTGTGGAATACAATGAGAAAAAATTTCTTCCAGTGAACAACTAAAACTAGTTGTAAAATATCTAAGATGACATAATCTCATTTCAGCAGCCTTAAAATGCAGGTTTAATACTCAACTGGAATTTAAAATAAGTCCTGAAACTTACCCTTTCAAGTAATGAAAGTGTAGCTTTTAAAGCTCCTTCAGGACGTCCAAAAGGGAAACAGTACCTTAAGAAGTTAAAAAAAAAAAAAAATTAAAATATACATATATTAAGAGAAAATTATCAGAATTAAAATACCTAAAATAAGAATTTACTTTGAGACCTAACTGTACACAACTTGCAGTAAATTATGTTAGCAAAAGCCTCCCATACATGACATACTAATGACAGGAGAAGGCCTCTTCAGTAGCCTACCATGGAGCATATACATAGCACAGCAGTATCAGGCAACCAGCAGCTCAGGCCTAAATACAGAAAAAATACAAATGGCAAAAGGCATCACTTCCACTTTCTCAACTATATAGGATACTTAATGGTCTCTAATGAGCTTAATTGTCATCTTCCTAGCAAGAGGTACTATTTCTCATGTAGCCATGGCAGCTACTGGAGCTGTGAAGAAGCACTCTGTATAGATTACTTTGTTTAAATAAAGGATAAAATGACAGATATTGAAGTTTTTAAAGATATATGGGAATAAAAATGCCTGCAAATATTCCATATTTTGTCCTGTTATATTATAAATAGCTTGGAAAAGCATTTTATGTTGTCTTAAATTTCATCAGCTCTAACTGAAACCATACTCACTTCTGCCTCGATAATTCTAAAATGATGTAAATTAAAAAGTGATCCCATTCTTAGCTTTGTTTTTCATTTTCATCTACTGAATGATCCAATATATCAGCTCAATGAGACTACAACACTCAGGCAACTGCAACCTCTCTTAATCTTGTCTATAAAATCTTTCTGGGATATCCCCAATTGGAAAAAGGATTTTTTACTTCACTGAGATTATTTTTTTCTTATTATTACCCACTGAGAATGGTAGCCTTATATTCTAATATTTTCCAATAGCAAAATCTTTTGTAATGATAAAAAGATTCAGACCAGTGAATTTTAGATTTTTGGTCAGCCAAAATAAAGCCCTATACATGAGGTCAAAAAAGGATTTCTCACAGAGAGACTTACAGTTATTTGCTTTGCCTTAATTTTGTTTCTTTCTTACTGTATTGCTAACAATTTTTTAGGACAGGTTAGCAAATCGGCAAAGCAGATTTAATGATCCTTATTTAAGTCATCTTAAAATAGAACACATCTTTAGGTGGATTTTTTCCTACTCCCTTTGCATTTTTTTCCCCACAATCCTTGACTTGTCTTTTCTACTGTTTATTCCTATGAACCTCTAATGGTAGTTTTGCAATAGATGTCACTAATTTCTTCATAATACTTAATATTTCAAATAAAATTCTTCCTTCCTGGTATGTTCTGTACTGTAAATAACATGATAAGCTTCCAAAACCAACCAGTTCTAAGGTCATGATGTAGATAAAAGTCCCAAAGTAGAACACGGCTCACTCAGTTTACTGCAGAGAAAATATATATTAGTAGAACACGGGTGTCAAGTTTATGTGTGCAATTGGTGCAAGGAGGTTCTGACAGAGAAGAGGTGTTTTCTTGAGATAAGCAGCTTAAAGAAAAGGAGGTGTTCGCAGTAGAGGCCTAACGGGACACTCTGAGCAGTCCTGCCTCCAGCGTTACAGCCTCTGTGCAGAGAAGCAGCATCTTGCTGGGGAAGAGAAATTCAAACTCTTGGATAAAGCCCTCGTGGCAGCTGATTTCACACTGTCTGGCTGTGGCAAGGACACTCCCACAGCTGATGGGATCTTTAAGGATAGGAAGACATAGATGACAACAGTAGTAAATTCAATATATCAGCAATGGGCTCTGTGACATCCAAGAGGACCAGGCAGTACTTTAGTTGCTGGGTACAAAGGTAGTAGACATCAGGAGATGTTTATATCTAGGGGAGAATAGAGAAGGCACTCACGGTCTACATTAGTACCAGCAACAATTAGAAATGTAGGTGGAACACTCCAGAGATAAAATTCACACAGCCAGGCAAAAGGTTGAAGTCCAAGACTCTCACAGCAGCTTTCTCTGAAATATTAGCTATTCTACATTTGATGCCTGAGAGGCAGGTAGAGATCTGAAGTCTCTGTGGTTAAGTTAGATGACAGAGGGGAAAGGTTTAAGTACCTTAAGAACCAGGAAATACTTTAGGTGAGAGCCACCAGCATGGGATGGGCTGACTGTGTCTTAATCATAATGGAGCCAGGCTGACAGCAATGAAAATGAAAATTAAAAGTGCCAGAGTGGAGTATTAAAACTGGAAGCTGTGGGTTAGCTGACAGGCATGGAAGAATACCTTTTCCAGATGAGTGTGACCTAGTGACCTAGGTGGCCATAGCAAACATTCAGTGCATTTCTGAAAAGGCAGGAAGAGAAATACACTCTTCAGTTAAACTGTTCATAATGACAGATGACCAGTGCACACAATGTTAAGCAATGGAACAAGGGCAAAGCTTAGAAAAGTTCTGACATATTACAGAAAAAAAAGTGCCAGTGATCCTTGAAAGTCTCTACCACTGACCCTCTAATTAGAATGACAAGTGATTAGGAAATGTTATGTGAAATTAAAGAAGCTGCAAATCGATGACAAACAGTAAGAGATTTCAACTCCACACGTGTAGACTTGATCAATGGCTCATGAGGATGAGATATAGTGATAATATTTTGGGATGCAGTTTTGAATTGCTTCCTTGGTCAGCTAATTGAGAGCCCACAAGAAAAGATGCTGCTCTGGTCTCAGAAGTGAACAGGACATAGTTTGAGAGGTGCAGAGCACAAGAGGTGCTCTCTAGTAGTGATCGTAAACCAGTACATTTTAATAATGTAGCAAAAGAGAACAGGCAAAAAAGAGTATCAGCACATGTATATTAAATTTCAAGAAATGGGAACTATCAAGAAAATTAAGACCTTGAAAAACAAACACAAAACCTTAAAGGATTAATCAAAAAAGCAAGAAACTCACAAGCAGCCTCAGGGAAAATTCAGAGTAGAAGCTCAAGTCAAGCACATGCCACAGTTGAAAGAAAGTGGCCAAAAAACCAAATACCCCTCTGTGTGGCTCCATGAGAAAAATAAAGAAGTTATGGTAGAGAATCTAGCATCTCAAAAATGTAAGATCTATCTGAACAAGAAGGACATGAAAGTCTCTAAAATATTCTAGGGCACAGGTAAACAGCATGGATGATCAAACTGACAGTAAAAAGAGTGGTGGAAGCTGAAAGCCAGCCTGGGAGATGGTGGGACTGCCCAGTCACAAGGAATACAGGACATTCAGTACAGCCAAAGCAGAGAAACTCAGTACGTGCTTTGCATCAGTCTTTGCTGATGAATGTATTTTTCAAATTATTCAGCATTTCAGTTATCACAACAATTTTGATGCATTGAAATATGGAGTGGTTTTATGGGTTTTTTTTATGTATTAATGTTTTCTTAAGAAAGCAGTCTCACAGCCAAGCTTATTCCTTGTTACTTAATGATACAGGTGATTTTTTTACATAACTTAAGACATGGTTTTATTTAAAAGTTTAATGCTAATTCTTTATCATCTGGCAGAGCACTGTTTGTCTATCTTGATTAAATAGGATTCTAAGGCCAAGCCTAGAGTCCTCTGAAAGATGGAGGCATTAATATTGGAATGACACATTTAATTGATCTCAAGGAAGAAGATTTTAACATTGTTTGTATTCCCTCAAAACGCACCAAGACCGAGGCAGAAAGGTCTTGTGGTCACTGATATAGCCCAAGCTCATCAATACACTCTAGTGAGTAAGTAGACACATTGGGTTTTACCCTTATTTCTTCCAACTCAAATAATTATTTAGATAGTGTTATACATATTGTAATTAGTCTCATGCATGTGAAGGCCTGACAGATAACAGAATTATTCTGAAGATGCACAGCCTCTTTTCTTGTTTCCCCATCTCCCTCCTCTCTCTGTAATATTCAGAAGGCTTCTTCTGCTTCAATATTTTTTGTCACAGGGGCTCTCAATGACTTTACCACTGTGTATGAATAGAAGTACTTTTATTCATTGGAAATGATAGTGACTGTGTTTCTACCATAAACTTGACAGGATAAGGTTGTAAGTATGACAATCACAGGCCAGAGTTCTTCTCCCAGCGCCAGGACTTTTTTTTTTTTTTTTTTTTTTTTTTTTAATGTAGCAAGCATGAGAAGAGTATCACAGAAACCAGTTTTCCTTCCCTCTGCAGATGATGCTCTTTGTCAGTACTCTGCTCCTGCCTTTCCAAGACCTGGGTAGGAAACACTCTGTCCTATGCTGCTCTGTATTGCCTATTTAAGAGCTATTTAATCCCATGGAAGACAGGAAATGTGTCAGGGAAGAGTCAGGGAAGAATCTTTTAAGGAAATATAGAATGGGAGCATCAATTTTTCCCCAAAGGAATACCCACCAAAAAGAATCGTAGCTCTCTTTTAATAAAGATAAGAAGTCCCTAGTGAAGACTGCTATGTCCTCAGTGCTCTAAAAATCCCCAACAACCTAGTTGTCAACATGACAGATATCAGTGAATACTAGACATTTACCATACCAAACCAGAGCGGCATCTAACAAACACAGCAAACCCTGAAAGCTGTTCCACACAGGGCTATTACAGCTTTAGAACTGGTTGTCGTAAGATGATACAAAGACAAAAAACGCTGCAAATACATATTAAGAAAGGAACAGAAGATGGACAGAATAATGACAGGTAGGTTGGCTTAGTGTGATAAACTAACATTTGGTGGACTACATGCCATTTTTATGCTAAGCTTCATAAACCATCAATTGCTATAAAATAGAAGGATCACCCCTAGTTTGCTCTGTTTCTTGTACTCATTCTTTAGCTGATTTATGAAGGATAGGTATATCATGAAACCAATAAAATGACATTAGATATCTGGAATACTTTTAGCTGCCATCTATCAAAGATGTTCTCTACTCATATGATGTTTCTGTTCAGCACTAGTCCAAAAATTGCTATGGCTCAGTCATTTTCATTTAGACAATTTTCTTAAGAGTTATAAAAGCGTAAAGTTTAAAAGCATCAACAAAAATCAGGCTGATATTCTTGCACAATCTTTTCTACCACAGAAAAATACAACTTGCATGCCACACAAATAAATTTTAAGCACAATCAAATGGGTAAAAAAATTATTCCATTATTTAATATATTCAAAATTTCTTTGCAGGTAGACTATTTTATTTTCAATCCCCCTGTTTGAGATCAAAATTTGAACATTGGGAGAAAATTTTTCATGAAAAAACTAAGCATTCATTGACTATATTATACACTTACCTGAAATGGCTTATTTGGTTTTCTAAAAGAGAGGAAAGTCTGTCCTTTATTTCCTCAAACCTTTCTTTCTCTTCAACAGATACTGTTCCAATTCCATCTGGCCTGTAATAACAAATATTTAATAATTGCTGATTTCTCTTCATGCTGATACCTCTTTGAACAGTGATCTTTATTTTAACATTTTCATTTAACACGCATGCCAACTCTCCTTTCCCCTATCCCATTGCCGTGGAGGATAAACAGTAACTTGTGTATGTAGTAAAAGAAGAGACTGCAAGTAAACAATTTAACTTTTGAGCTGAATTTTTAAATTCAAGTCCTAAGTTTCTACCTGATCCCAATATGAACACAAGGTAGCATATATTTCTCCCATACAATAACCTATCTTAGAAAATTAGTATTATTATAACAATAGAGGGGCCTACTCAGATCTTGTCTATGGAATTATATTAAAATAATGACAAAATTAAAGAAATTTAAATACATATTTCCCAAATGGCATTTTTGCCATGCAGTTACAACTTCCCACAAACAGCATACTTTTAAAAGTATCCAAAAACTTCCTGTTACCCTGGAGCTGGAAGTTAAGAGTAACAAAACAGCTGCTGCTTCCAACCTGAGTTTACGACCCTAATACGAAGTGCAGATATGACCTGTACAACTTCCAGAGCCTCCAGAGCTATATCTCCATGTTTCTAGAACAGATAAAATGACATGAAGAAAGACAACATTCTGTGAATCTTCTAAGAATCATTCTAGGATTCTATGAACATTATTTTACTAAATTGTTACTTTAACTTTCTGCATTATACTTAAATTTAAAAGGGATAAGTTGCTACCTGGTAATGACATAAAACATTTCTCTCATCCTTAGATCACTTATACTTGTGATCTGTCAAGGTGGAAAGGATGCCTGAACTCCTTAAGTTATTGTGAAGACAACAATAAAAATCAGATATGGTGGAGATATGAGTAACCAGGCACATCAATATACTATTGTATAAATTTGATGTGAAAGAGCAAATAACTTATCTTCTCTCTTTTGATGGATGCCAGGATACTTTACCTCAGCCTTCTGACAGATGGAATGGGCTCATATTTAAGTAAATTGCACTGTCTGATTTCATTGTC
The DNA here is from genome assembly GCA_024605025.1 of Megaceryle maxima. NCBI lineage: Eukaryota > Metazoa > Chordata > Aves > Coraciiformes > Cerylidae > Megaceryle > Megaceryle maxima. Next base: position 13,278 of record JANHGN010001990.1, read on the forward strand.
AGGAGAGATCGTGCTCTGGAGTGATAAAGCAAACAATTCTGTCATATTAAACCTTGCTGAGGCATGTCATATATATGACAGAAAAGACCTAGGGGTCCAGATAACAGTAAGTGAAAAAGGTGAGCCAGTCAGATGTCATATCTGTCAACCTGCGCTAAGGCTAGGATCACTATGTACTGGGGACCTGTCACTTCACTGAGTTTGTTGTCATAAAGAACCTCACTGACAACACTTAAAAATTTCAGACTTGTTAAATATAGTTTCAGTTTGCATAGAAGCAAGTGTCCCAGAAGAAAAAGAAAGAGTAAACAAAAAGGTGGTAGAAAAATGTATCATCTATAGCACCAAAAAACTTGTCTCTTGAAAACATAATTATTTTGTTTCTTCCTGTTTGCTTTATTGAAACAAGCAGAATATAAAAATGCATTTTCACAATACAGTTTGGAGATGCACATGGTGCTGGTGATCATTTTTTTTACTCTTGGGAATATCTATCTACTGCCAACGAAAAAGAATCTGATTCTGAGAAGAGCTGAGATAGAAAAAAAATATAAACAGTTTCAAAATTCCCACTCATTTTGTCTTCTAAATATTTTTCTTTAATTGTTTTAAAGACAGAATAAAATAAAATAGCACTGTTTTGAGATGGTTAGTTTTATTTTCAAATTACTGCGCTTGGCAAGAAAAGTCAGACTCGAGCAGTCATCTGGTTTTTAAAGGTATAGCTCATCAATAAACTACGCAGAAATTATTTTTCAACTAAAACCAACAACAAATGCAACAAATGGGCCTTTCTGGATCTCCCAAATGTTATGGTTAGTGGTTTGGATTTTATTTTTTTCAATTGAAAACCAGTACTCAGTTTTCTTATTGCAGATGAGATGTCTGTTTCAAGAACTCAGCCAAGAAAAAGTGACTGTCTTAAGAAGAGTTTTCATTTTAACATTATCTTCTCAAGAAGGTAGAGTGAATTTTCCTTTCCTCCACATTCTTTTCCTATTTATTCTTCACAACTGCTTTTGGGATTAGAGAACTAGGTGAAACAGTGAACACTCAAAACCTGAATAGCCTTCTTTCTCTCACTTATATTAATTTTCCATTTTTTGAGAACTCTGTCAATTGGATTTGGATTGTCCTGTCTTGTCTGCTTAGATCACAGTCTGACTGGCACAGATGTAATGTTGTCTCTGGTCACATCTCAAATTGTTAATTCACTCAGACTTAAATATCAAAAGAGATTTGAAATAAATACCTCATGAACTAGAGATAGTAAATTCAAGTGGGAAGTAGCTGTTCAACCACAAGACACTTAAATAATCACTCCAAAAGTAGAGGTTGGTCAGAATTTTCAAAGAAACTTTTACTGTGACACTCTTTCAAGATTACTATCTGATGGCAGTGAGTCTAGGAAAGCTGATTGATTAGGTGGTGAGTTTAGGTTTTCCTCTGGGAATAAACTGTTTTTCCCCACTCGACAAAATCCTTTAAGGCTTGGAGAACTCTCTAGAAATATTTTGATGTCTAAAACCTGTAATAATTTGCTGAGGTCACTTGATGCACTGTAGGATTAAGATTCTTGTGAATAGCTATGGCATGAGAGATAAAAATGGTATTCCATTTCCAATGGGAATTGGATATGATGGACATGCGGTTGACTGTAGATTGTTTCCAGCCCTCAACTGTGGAAACAGCTTCTCCTAGTGGCCTCTCAGAGACTGAATTTTTACCTTAAGCAAGATTGCCTTGTTGAGAGAGCCTTGTGAAATACTAATTGAACACGACTGACTTTTCCTTTTTTCCTTTGGCACGTTGTTGATACTGGTGCTTTTGCACATTTCCCCATTTTAAAAATGATTAAAGTCTTTACAACAAGCTTTCCTCATTAAAAACATAGACCATCACTTTGGTCTGTCATGAAAAAAACAGGGTATGAAGAGAGGAATGCATAGATGGATATTCTAACATGTACACACACACATAGATGAGAACAGTAAGGCTAACCAAAAGAATCTGCCAAGGAAAGATGAGAAATTATGATGAAAAATAACATACAAAAAAACCCCAACAAAACCTTATTCTAAGGTCTTACTTCAAGACATTGATATAATAAACAGTATTTCAAGGGTGTAGGAAAAACAAACAAAACTTAAATGTCACCTGGGATCCTAGAAACAAACTGTTTTAGAAGATTTCAGTGCTTTCTAAGAGCACTTGTTATTAAATTCAGCAGAATGAACATAAAATGAAAGAACAGTGAAAGTTTTCAAATTAACAAGATAAAAGTTTGACTTCTTGTTTCTTAGTAAACTGAAGATGAAATTGTTTAGAATTCTGTGTAGAGATTTCAATAACTATTTACAGGACTTTAATATACAAGGACTTTAATACTCAAATTTTCCTTTAAAACATAATTGTATTAATTAAGGTTTTTGCAGAGTCCATGTTTCATATTAGATGAACCTAATAAAAACAATGATTTGCATTGTCAGCTTAGAAGCAGGCAGAGCAGAAGTCTTTTTATTACCAGAAAATGAAGTGAGCAAATTATCACATGGCATTTAAATATAGCTTTAACCAGCAGGCACTTGAAGACCAAGCATTTTGTTGTTTATATTAACTATTCTTCAAACATTCTGACCAAAAAAAAAAAGGCACAATAGAGCCTTCTGCTGTATGCATTTCTCAGGCTGATCCTACATCTGCTTACAGGTCATATCCTCTTTTTCACAAATGAATGAAAACGACCAATTCTGAAAGCCACTAAAATAGATTAAGATGATGATTCAGGTTAATTTCAATGATCTTTTATGCAGTTATATTTTAGGTGGGATCCATTAATTCCCTTCTGCTGAAAATCTAAGCATGTACTAATATAATACCATTTTACCTAAAAGATAAGGGTATGTATAGGCATTAATCTGTAGAAATGAATGACAAAAATATGTTTAATGTTTAGGGAAGGTCAGATTACATAGTAGCATTAGCTGTTCCTTCATTGCCTAAGATGGCAAGTATCACCTTAAACATGCAGAACTTTGTTCTAATATTTTTTAAAAATATGTGAATTGTGATTAACTTCCCATTGACAATTTCCCTGAGGCTTTTCAGAAGCAGATTTGTTTTGATATGGGGGAAGATGTGCCTCTGTTAATATTGTAGTGAGGGCACATTTTATTATAACATTATTATAGTTATTAGCACTTCCAAACAGAGGACAAGTATCCTTCCTTAAACCAAAGGTGAGGTCAATACGGCTTCACTTCATGCCTACAACACTGTAAAGAGCTTTGCTTTTAGCTTTGAACTCAGGAGAACTATGATGATAATTTTCTTACATCAGTAATACACAGAAAGCTCTGTCACTAACTGAACAATGTTCATTAAAAAACCCCCAAACATAACTATTGCAAGAGACCTCAAATCAAAGGCTTGGGGGTATGATGCTCATAAGTGAACCACTTAAAAAGAGAATACAGATTAAATTAAATGTTTATCTTTCTCTGTGCTCCATGAACCTTGAGATAATCAGCTTCCAAGATGAAGGATGAACTTGATGATGCAAGATGCTTGTCACAGGGCAGTACATAAAACTGAAAGACCTAGTGAAAAAGATCTATTCTCAGCATTGCCCAAGAAGCCTCAGAAAAGGGACAGAAATGTCAAGGATCAATTAGTTTTGAGAGACCACTGCTGGTAGACTGATGGAATATAACTTAAGGGATCTCATGACCCTTCCTCCAGCTGTTGGACAGCCTTGGAACATATCTAGAATTAAAGCAGAAGGCCCAGTTGCCAATAAAAACCAGTGAAGGAAGACCTTGCACCTGCTATCATGACAACACAGACAGAACGTATGGGGGTTGAGAGTAAGAAGCACAGCAGAGAGAGGAAGCTTAAAACTGAAAGGTTCCATAAAATCCTGCTAGCAGTGGTTCCTTGGGAAAACCATAGGCTACATGGTATTCAAATGTTTTTATATACAAAATTATACATATAAACCCGTAACTTTTCTGGGAAGAGATCAACTACCAAAACCTTTCATGTCAGACAGTGAACCTGTGCAGATAAATGCTGAAACTACTGACTTAACTTCTGGAATTTTAGATTAAATCTTTTTAGGTATTGATTATGAAAGATATAAAATGAAGGAGCAACCAGTAAGATACAGACAAGCTTAATTTAGTCAGAAGAGAAGGAAATATCTATTCAAAAGCTCCACAAAAGAAAAAAATATTAGAAGAGACAGAGCAATGTAATTATAGTATTTTCCTTATTTTTGCAAAGTTCCTTGTCCCAGATTTGAAAGGGATGATTTTTCTGAACACTCTTTTATCACTTGACACAAAGTGTAATATTGCAATAAATGGTTTTTATCACAAAACACTAATAAATGAAACGAAATATATGAATGCATAGCACTTTCCAAAGTGTCTATAGTTTCATTTCTCATATGTGTTCATTTACTCCACTTTGAGATATTTCCTTGAAGCATAACAGAAGCAAGAAGCCTATCAGAGAATCTACAGTGCCAAAGGATGGTAAAGATCTAAAAGGAGCTCTCAGAGCGTGCAAGGCTATTGAAGAGATATGAAATTAATTCTTCGCACTGGTGTTTATTATGAAGGAAATTAAGAAGACTCCTATGATGGAGCCCTTCTTTCTTCGCAGCAACAAGAAGAAAAATCTTCATTTTTAGCACATAATTTGCCAAAAATTAAAGAAACTAAGAATAAGGTTATGGAACAAATTAGATAAATAAAAAGCAGTAAGTTGCTGGGGTGGGAACTGAATTACTTATGATTGTGATTCTCTTATCAACAACAACCTTTCTCCTGAGGAATGGCAGGTGAAGAATGTAAGATCAATTTAAAACTCAGAACTATGCAAAGGAGGAAGGGGAAACTACAGGCCAGTAAGCTTTACACACATTCCAGAAAATTAGAAGGAACTGTAGTATAAGGATATTTAAGGATAACATTAAAGAAAATTTGGTAAACATTATTTATTGTGAAGAAGTCTGATGGCTTTGATGCTGTAAGACAGAGATATCTTACCTTCTGATCTTTTTGAAGTTCTCTAAAGGGATCATAACCATGTGGATGACTGCAATATGACTGACACGATATACCTGGATTTCCAAAAATCTTTTGTCAAATTCCATAACCAAAAGCTTTTAAAGCAATTAAGCAGCCACTGAGTAAGAGTTAAAGTCCTTACGCTTACAGTGAAAAAAGAGAGCAGGAATAAATGGTGAGTACCTGCAGTGGTTATCAGTGAAGTATTGCAGGGATCTGTGCTGAGACCTCTGCTATTTTACAGTATTTGTAAATTACCTGGCAAACAGCTAAGAACTGAGGTGATAGTAAATGTAATTGTAATGACAGTTACATGGCATAGTGGAATATTTCAGAAGGACCTTATGAAATCAAGCAGCCATAAACCAGCAAACAATGATCAACATATAAAACTCAGTTGCTATTCAGGACAGAGATCTCAGTGTTATGATGGATAATTCTGTGAAACTCTTCCTGGTTGGTATCAGGCAAAGAAGCAAATCAACACTTGGAATTACCAGAAAAGAATAAGGAATTAGTAGAAACATCCAGCCAGTGTAATCAATGCATGGTTCACTCATACTTCTTGAGACTTAAATAGCAAAGATACAACAGAGAAGGATTTTTTTTATTTTCTCTCTCCTCCATTCCTTCCAATAGCAAAAGAGAATGAAATGAGATGTGTAGGAGTCAAGTTCAAAGCAAGAGTTCTTCAAGCAAGAGGAGGACGAGTTGTGGAACTTGCTGCCAAAGGTGTTGAGGGTGCAAAGGGCTTACACAGGTTCAGGGGTGCAATGGGTAAGTACCTGAAACAGAGACTCACTCCAGGTTATCGAACAAGCATATTCTGAGTTGCAAAGAGTTGGACACTGAACAAGTAGTAAGAGGAAATACTTTTCTTACCCCAAGCAGGTCAACACTGGAGACAGATGACTGACTGGCTTAGAAGAACTGTGACTCACGTGACTGTTCTATGCAAACACAAATGTGCTGAAGATTTCAAAGTGAAGGCAGAAAGAAACTATTATGTTCGGTTACAAACTGATTTTTGTGGCGTTACTTTCACCTTCACTTCTCATATATGAGCTTCCAATAAATCAGCTTGCTTTCTGAATAGAAAAAGTTATAACCAGGGAATATACTTGAATTTTGAATTTTTCAATTCAGTCTGTAACTCAGCAGGTGGAAAGAAGTCACTTTGCACTTCATGTGATACCCACCAGCATCCATTTCAGACAAGAGGGACTAAATAGAAGTCACAGCATGAAAAGTAGACAAAAGTAAACGTGATGAGGTAGAAAACAATAGATCCTACCTGGACTGTTTAGACTGAAATGTCATCATTCAGGAATATCCTATAGTTCCTTGTTCTGCCCATTTCACTTTCACCAGAGATACACAAGTGTATACAGAACTGCAGTGCAAAAAGTTCACTTGTGAACTGGATCATATAGTGGAACATTTCAGGAGAAAAACATTATGAAGAGGAGCCAAAGGAGATGCCATTGTAAATTTACAATAGCACCAGAAGCACAGCCAGTGAAAGCTGATTTTATTTACTGGAGGAAAAGCAATGAGATTCAGAAACAAGGATGTGTTTTGTTTTTTTTTTCAACACTTTGCAAGGCTATTCCTTTACTAAAATATTTTGCTTTTTGGCTACTTAGGAAGTGAACATCTTATGAATGTTATCCACAAAAGCAGAAATACCTTTTCTATGTCAGCAGTTTATTAGCCCAATCATAATGCTCTTCCCAGCAGGAAAGGAAAGGCACAAACAAGGCTTGAATTCTTCTTTCTAGGACCCAGCACATTGTGTTTGACCATGCATAAACATTTCTATTCCCAAACTACCAACATTGCCATAAGAGACCAAGTACCAGTATACTTGATAACTGTGTCAGAACTTGTTACCTACATCTTCATCTCAGCAAAGAAAAAAGCTGGGGACTGTTCTTTGGTCCTGAGACCAGGTGGCATGGTCTGCTGTGTACAGCCCACACCAGAACTCAGTTCAGGTCTCTGTGCTCCACAGTGTCCCTGAAGCTCTATGGCAACAATATACTTTTATGTGTTCTGAAATAAAACCATAGCTATTGTGTTACATCCTGCATCATGAAACGGAGTTTGTATTTTAAGTCCTAGGATGCAGCAAAAGAGCTCAGGGGATACCTGAGGATTCAAAATGTGCCAGGAGAGCACATACGGAGACATATGAAGTGTGGAAAGAGCTAAAGCTGATTCAGCTTTGTTCATCATGTTTACTGGGAGCAGTGTTCACCACATGCAATCCCACAACTGTGCCTGAGATATTAGAGAGTTCCTGTGACTAACATGCAGTTAGGCTCCATTGTATGAGACTGCTTCCTCACCAGCTTTATTTAGCAAATCAGATGTAGTCATTTGTGTGCTCAGTAAATGTCCTGGTATGGCCCAGGTATGTTTTGTAGATTTGCTCCGATTTGTGCTTGAGTTTCCCTTCAACAGACTTCCAGAAATGAAGGTGTGTAACACCTTTACCTAATCATTTGACTGATGTCACTAGATTGCCTGCTACTTTAAAATTCATGCTTGAAATAAATGTGTAATTTGAACTACAGATACAGCTTGCATTTCTACATGTTCTTCCATCGCCAGACTCCAAGTTGATTTCTGATGATCTTTCTCAGGCTAGTGGAAGGTCTAAAATCCCTCTGTGAAGCAAAGGTGAAATATAAATCATGCCCAGAGTATAAAGCTCTTTGTCTTTGTGCTGTGGTCTTTCTAATTCTCAGCCTGACTTATAAAACTAAGCTGTATAACGCCAGGGATCAGCCTAGAACTTTGGCCTGTCGTGCATTGTCTATGAAATTCTTTTTTCCCTTCTACTATTTCTTAGTGCTGTGGCAGATGAATGAGTGGATGTATTATGTGCGTATATGTGTGTTTGTCATCCTCAGTGAGTGTGTCTGCTTCTGTCCTTGACTTACTTTTCTTCTTTCTTCATGTTTCTTTTTTCTTCTTTTTTACAATATCTCAGTTCTAGTCAGACCCTCTCTGTTCAACACTTCTTTTATTCCTAAAACACTCATAATGCTATTCAGAGAATATCTGTACACAGGGAATAGACAGAATACAAACAGAGTGCTTACCACTGTGTAAATGATGTGCTCCCTGAGATATTTTCATGCATTGCACGCACTGTTGTCCTTCACTTAAATTATGAAATAAAAAGAAATGTATCTACCTTTCTTTTGAGTTCTTGAAATGTTTGAGCAATTATCACTGTATATTTGTCTTGTTAGGTTGAAACCAGTAATAAAAAGGCTAGAAACAACAAAGACTTACACTCAATAGGAAATACGAATGTGTCAGGTTCTTCAGGAACTGACAAAAGAATCATGCTTTTACAGAGAATAGGTTACCAAGTAAGACCCAGAAAACATCCTAACTTACCAGTATGAACAGTAAGATTCTTGAGAGTATTTCAGGTGTATTCAAAAACATATTAATTTTGGATATCATTATCAAGAATTAGATAATGTTAATCTCCCACCTCCAAATCACTCAGGTCACAAATGCCCAGCTCCTTTTTTCACAGACGAGGCTTTGTCTGAGCCAGTGAAGGATCCTTTTTTAAGGCTTGTTCCTTCTTTGCTGGTTCGAGGACAAGTAACATGGCCTCTGTGACTGGTTGCAAGGCAACATAAGCATACATGTTGGGAAGAAAACCTCTCTCTCCTGAACACTATCGGGGTTCACTTTTGGGGATTTACTGACAGCATCACAGAAATTGCTTTGTTTAGGTTTTCCTCTTAGTAGCAAGGATTGATGAAGTTGAGAGGGAGGGTTCTATTGTTTTTTCCCCGGTTATTTTTGAACTTCTAAAACACATTTTCTACAGCAGTCTACAAATCTAGTGTATGCAGTAGGGTATAAATAGATGCTGTTCTATAATCTGACAGATTGCCTGCCCCACTCTACTACAAGGAAGACATGGATAAACTGGAGCAAGGTCAGCAGATGGCCACCATGACAGTCAGAGGCCAGAGCACTTGCTCTAAGGAGGGGCTGAGGGAGCTGGGGTTGTTCAGACTGGAGAATATGTGGTGTCTAGGGGAACTGAATGACAGTCCCCCAGCTGCTCCTGGCAAGTTGACAAGAGACAATGGATATAACTATGCTGAAATAAGACAGATTCAAACTGGGTAAAGGCTTGACTGGATAAAGCCCCAAGCAACCTCACAACTGACCCTGCTTTGAGCTGAAGGTTGGTCTAGAGACCTCCTGAGGTCTCTTCCAACCTGAGTTATTCAATGATCCTATTTCCAATAACTGCTGTTCAACAACAGAGTTAGTTCCCTCACAATTTGAAATATGATATAGACAAAGTTAAAGAGCCTGCTTAGCACAACAAAGCAACAACTTATTTTTTTCCCAAGTCTTTCACTTGCAAGTGGAAGGAAGACATCATCTCAAGAGCATCACTGTGACCAAGAGCTCCTGAAGCAGCCTGCCTCTTTAGTGGAAAGAATTCCAGAAGTGTCCTAGCTCTTCCTGGCTTGGGGTCACACCACATTCCCAAAATATGTTATTTTTCCCTATGGTAGCACAGCCAGAAGAACTCAGTGTAGTATGATTAGTTGCCAAGCTACAGACTGTAGAAAAAGAGTGAAAACTTCCCTTAAACTCCAAAATTGCTTCAAAGTATTCACTGGAAAAACCATTCACTGACACAACATAGACTCAGAATGCAGAACACTACTTTTAAACAGGACAACATCCTTTAGCCTTGAATCAGCCTACTTATACAATGCCCAAGAAAAAAACCACTGCATTTTTTTAACAATAGCAATCTGTACAGAACCTCCAATACCCCTGAAGAAATTGTCATGAACTGATGCTGTTGTGTGCAACTTCCCTACCTGGTGAATGGAAGACCCTGTAATCACAGAATTACATAATGTTAGGGGTTGGAAGGCATCTTGAATGATCATCTAGTCCCACCCTGCTGCTACAGCAGGATCACCTAGATCAGGTCACACATGAACATGTCCAGGTGGGTTTTGGATGTTTCCAGAGAAGGAGACTCTACAACCTCACCGTGCAGCCTGTTCCAGGCTCTGTCACCCTCAAATGCAAAAAAAGTTTCTCCTTGCATTTACATGGAACCTCTTATGTTCCAGCTTGCACCCATTTCCCCTTGTCCTACCATTGGAAGTCACTGAGAAGAGCCTGGCTCCATCCTCCTGACACTCACCTTTTATATATTTATAAATATTAATAAGGACACCCCTCAGCCTCCTCTAAGCTAAAGAGACGCAGCTCCCTTAGCCTCTCCTCATAAGAGAGACCACACAATCATAGAATGTTAGGGGTTGGAAGGGACTTCAGGAGATCATCGAGTCCAACCCCCCTGCCAGAGCAGGACCATAGAATCTAAATGAGATGTTCCACTGTAAATACTTTTGCTTTCTTCTAAGACTACAAATTAAAAAATATAACACTAAATTACCTGTTACCATGAACATGAGAAGCACAAAATGCAAAACTGTAGTGGAGCAAGGTTGGATCAATGACAGAACCATTTTCTGAATATTCAATCAGTTCATTGAGATAGCAAAGGTGGCGGTGACAGCCTCTCACTCCGTAGCGAGCGCAGTATTCATCTAATACGAACACCTGACCCGGGCTAAACCAACCCTGAAAGAGAAAGGCAAAACACCCCATGAAGTTTTGAGATTTCCTTTCCTTCTCACAGCTTTTAAATCAGACAAAGAAGAGAAGCATATAATAAACTTTTTATACTAGAATAATTTATATCTGACTAATGTTAATGGCACTGGAAGCTACATCCAGCAACAGCCCTCGTGCTGAAAGGGGTAAATGTTAGGAAACTATTTGCAGATCTGAGATACACTACTATGAAATACAGAGTTTTCAAAAACATGCTAATACATCCAAAGTCTGGTACAGATTCAGTTATATCAAAACCTAATAGAAAATTAATGAACACATTAAAAGAATTAATTTTGTTAAAGTAATTAATTGTAATCTATGGAAGAACACTTGGGTAATGCTGAGGGACATTAACAGAGCCATTAAAACGCAGTTTCTGGGTGGTCAGTTCCCTGTAGCTGCAAATTTGGTGTGAGAGAACCACAGTTTGACCATTTACCCTGTTTCTTATGTAATATGCATGCACTTTTAACAACTTTTTAATAACTTATACGAGTAAAGACATACAAAGCTAGGTAGTTTGTTAAAAGCCATCTAAGTAAGTTGAATATGATTTGACCTTAAGCAGTAGTTAGATAATCTGGGGCATACTGAGGGCTTACTTGGGCAAAGTCTTTATGAGATCAGAATGATATAGCTGACACAGACAGAAACAAAGCACAGGCTCCTTCCTACCGGAAAAACAGTTCTTGAGTGAATTCAGAGTGTAAAAACCCCAGATTTTTGATGTAGAAATGTAAGCCAGAAGAATCTTGATTGCCTTGCCTTCCAATATGGAAAAAAACCAAACCCAGTACAGAGAGCTTCCAAAAAGCAGCAGGGAGAGAAACATAACCATTGGGAAATGACAGCTACTGCATAGCTATTTTAAATAAAGATTTTAGTTTGTTCTTTTTTTTTAAATAGTGGTGATATTGCCCTCTCAGCACCTCTACCAAATGGTTAAGAGAGATTGAGCAAAACCTGAATTCAAATATACAAATACCTTGGATAAGAAAAATGATTTTGCAGCTGAAGAACAGTGTTTCCCTATTGCTTGTATTTCTGCAAGCTCAGATGTTTAATGTTTATACAAAATAACAGCAAAAATACTCTTGAACAATACTTAAGATATATTCACATCAGGTTTAAAACGTCTGTGTTTTAACTTTATTAAAAGACTTGCATGAGACAGGAATTTAAATTTTATATATTCCTCCAACACTTGAATTTATCATGTTGCTTTACTGAGGTGAAGAACACCTCAAAGTTATTTCATAAATTTGTTTATTCCTGATTATTTTCTTTGAAGTCAATTTTCCACTGGCTTTAAAGAGCGTCAGCTGTTTCTAGAGAACACTTAGCTTTATTACAGCTTAATTACAGAACAGTACTCAGTGTTTTAAACTAATATCCAGACATGTTGCAATGGCTCATGTGATTTACACAGTGTTTGCTAGAAAATATGGCATTTCAATGAAAGAAGAAAGAAAAGGGATTTACACTGAATTTCTGCAATAATATGTATCCTAGCTCTAGTTAAAAAGGAACCGTGATTATTGTGATTGATATTCTGTCACTACATTGTCATTGTTACTAATGTCCCTCTGTATTTTTATGGAAAATATGACAAAATTCTGCGTGTCAATGCCTAGTAGCACAAAAGGAAATAATTTTTAAATTTTCTGTACATTCAAAGTGACAAGAAAAAAAATTTTTGAAGAAATCATTACTTTAACTTCAGTCTCTGTAAGGGATTTGTTTCAGTGTGATCATTTTCATATAAATATGTGCCTCCCTTGCCCTTGTTACACCCCATACCATGCATAAGTCTCACGAATACATAACAACTATATGCTACAGAGTATTAGGTAACAGCATATTTCTTATTGTATAATTGCAAAAAAAACCCCCAAACCCAAAACAACAAACCAAACCAAAAAGTAGCTCCGCAATATCAAGAAGAATGCAAAATTAAAGATGTTTAGGTCATACATTTAATACAGAACTGTGCTTAATATTAATTCTTGGTTTTTGTTTTACAAGTTTTATGTGTGGTTACTCCGTATTTATTTAAATAATGGGATGCATTGTTTCTAAAAACGGTAGGAAATTAGCTGTTTAGCAAAAAAAGCACAATTATATTCATAGCATACATACATATCATGTATGCTACCTTGACATTCCCAAATGTTTTAATTAAAAAAAAAAAAGTTAAATATGCAATGTAACAAAAAATGATCACCCATTCTACTTATTAAAAGCTGAGTTTTAAAAAGAACAATAAGAAATGCATCTGGTTTATGGTTGCTATAGCACTGTGTATTTCACCTAACCTCTTCTAAAAGTTCCTGATTTCAAGGTTATATTAAGTGTCTTACCATATTATTATTATAAAAAAAGATTTTGACCCCAATGCACTGTTAGAAAGCTAACCATTTTCTCTTTGAGTGCCAATTACTTTGTACAGATGTACCTTCAGGCCTCTTCTTTGATTCAGCATGCAACCCACAGACAAGAAATGAGTCCTTTAACTTTTTCTATACATACTTATCTGGTAGCATTTTAAAAAGGAAGCAACTGTCATAAAATAATCAATACATCCCTTATTTACACTTATAAACAAACCTAAAAAAAATCCATCATGATCTTTGTATTACATGACTAGTCAGACCAACGGAAAAAAAGAAATTAAACAAAGTGACCCTTTTTTGTTACTGTTGGGATAGTATAGTAAAAAATAGTATGTGCTGTGAGACATTTTTGGTCCTTAGCGAGACTGCTATTTCGGACACGGTATCAGACAAAAAAATACAGCCTCAGGAAGTTACTAGGTCTGACCCACACACACCTGTTTGACAAGTGTGTGTAATCTGATGAACTTCCACAAGATTGTTGCTTGCTTTCCCTACTGAAAACAAAACCTGAAGCAGCCTCATCCTCAGTTCCTAGCCCACAAAGCCTAGAGTAGAAAATGTTACGTGGGAAAGGGAAACTGCAGATACAAATACGGAATTATATTATGCCAGTATCTTCTCTTTTATAGCTGTCTTTGAGTGTGAAAAACATTCCTTTTGATACAGACATCACATTTTACTTGTTTCTGTTTTCTTAATTATACTCCTATTTGTTATTTGCAATTCTGGTAATACATATATGCCCATGTATCTATATTGCCTGTGTATCTGCTTCCCATTTTGTTTTTGTTTTTGTTTTTCCTTCTTTGCACCACAGTGGAATGAAAAACTGTAAGGTAAGTGAAAATATCTGGCAGGAAGTGCCTACAATTGTACCTTAAAATGTCTGTACAGGTGTCAGTAAATCCTACCTCAGGAGCTCTTACCATTATTAAAAACTTATGGTTTTATTCAAACCTCCATAGAGGGCATGATAAATTTCAGCTGGTAACATCAGAGACTGTTTGGGTCTCTTTGCTTTCTATTGAGTGGCACAGCAGCAGCTTGCAAGTGTATAATTTTCAAATTCAAAACCAATTGATTGGACCCTTTATTCCAACTACAACCACAGTTATTGAATGAACCAGGAAGAAAGGACTACTTTATAACAACTATTTCTCACTTCTTTATGTCTGACTTTCAGCCGGTACTCACCAAACAAGAATAGGAGTCATTCAATCTGTGATCCAAGGTCTGCCTCTGGAGCAGTCTAAAGAGGGAAGCATGGTCAAATTTGCAGGGATTAGCAGAAATAAACTCATCCATGCCATGTTTCTGACCACGGTCTGTATCTGTTCATACAAAGGAAAAATGTGCAGAACAATCCATATGAGTGTGTGTGCAGATTTACAAACACAAGTGCACACATGGTATCTAAGTCTTTGTATATAGACTTTCTTGAAAATATCTCAGAGCAATGAGTCAAGCAAGTAGATGCTTGCAGGGGACTTGTTAAGAATCTTGGTTTTTAATCTGAAAATAACATTTCTGAATTACTTTTCTATCCTGCCAATCTAAGGAATGTAACAATGAAAAAAAGAAAAAAACAAACAAACAAGTTTATATCCACTGACAGACTAAACAAAATTTAGAAAGGCTACTGGAAAATACAACATAGTATATTAAAATAATTCTTAAAGTATGGTTTTCTAGAGGAGGTCTTTGTTACAATTTATAAAACAATGTTCTGAGTATGAAAAAAATTTGCTCTATAGTTTCCTGGTTTTGCGTGGCTCTCTTTCTAATTTTAACAAAATAACAAAATAAATATCCTTCCCTCCACTGCAAAGAAACGGTTTATGCATTTATTTCTTCAGATAAGAGCATCTTTACTGCAGATCAAAGTACCACTCATAGAAATATTCATCATGGCTTGAAGCGTACTTCTCAAATGGCAAACTGGAGCAGAAATGAACACACTGGCTTGAGCTGGGTCATTTCCAGCCTTCTTTTTGTACTCGGCTTTTAATGAGACAAACCTTAATGTAGTAATGGAAAAGAGCTCCTTCAACCTTCCAGCAAAGAGTAGTGAAAAAGGGAGCAGCATTTTTTGTGTAAATACATCGAGAAAACATACCATCCCAAATGGCACTTCAATCAAAGGCCCAAATTTATTGTTCTTCACAGATTGCATCTTTCAACGCCTTTAAACCCCGCGGGTTTATCAAAAGAGAAGCTCTAGTGATTGCTGTCATTAATGCTATGTTTTGTCAAAGTCCTCAATGTGAATTATCTATCAAGTATGGACAGAAAAAGCCTTACAGTGCCCAAAAGGACTAGTTATGTATTAGCACATTAGCTGTCTTGGATTCTATAGACTGTACCAGGGTGAACAGTCCTATCAACTTAAAAATTGACTTCCCCTTTCAATAGGGTCTTAGCTCTTTGTTCCTTTAAATTCAAGCCTAGGTCTTTTTATATTCGTTACTAGAAAAGTATAGATCTAAGTGTATCCTAAATGCAGTTTTGAAAACCTGCACAGTACAAACCTAAAATTTCTAAAGAAAAGGAGACAAAAGTTTATTGATTAAACCCAATTACAGAGTCAGGTTCATAATAAAACTCAATATTGATCTGTGGGCATGATGCTAACATAATCAGTCACATTTAGAAATTTAGCCCCAGATCATATTGATCCATGTCAAGTCCAACTTTCAGCTGTATTTGTGGATGGGAGAATTATTTAATTCAAGCTGAAGGATCCACAGCATCGCATCCTGGAAAGATGCAGAAACTAATTCATATCACTTGGCTTTGCATTGTCAAAGCAAGAGTCACATCCATGTGACAGATTTCACCAAGGTGGATGTAGCAAATAAACAGTATGACAATGCATCGATGGTGTAAGGTATGAGACCATCATCCCAGAGAAACAGCAGCATATATTTTGAATGGCTTAAGGACCAATAGCATATGTGATGACATAGATTAACAATATTTCCATGAGCACTAGACTACTCTATCATTAATGACAAACTTAGCTCATAATTTTGACATAGGTCCATGAAATGCTCTCTCTTAATTAGTGCAATTTAAATGTATTGAACAACATGAATTCAAAGATAAACAACTTGTATTGAAACAACTACATTACTGAAAGCACTGAAGTTATCTGTAGTTTCCAAAATGACCCACACACAGAAGTTTTCCAAACTGAATATGTTCAATGTGTGACTGGTTTCTACATTTCTTGGAAGTTTTCCTTCTTATAAGAATATCTGATTTATCAAGTCATTATTTACATTAAGACAGATGACAAAAAAGAGATTAATATTTCTTTCTGCCATTGGTCTCATGTGCAAATTATACCTAGCTGAATCTTTCTTCAATTAACTGTCTTGATTTTTTTTTCCTTCGGTTAATCACACAAATATAAAAGATACCCCTTTTTCAAAGAAAACCTTTTTAAGTACTGACAAGTAATTAAGTATTTTGAAATCAGGAGACTAGATGTTGCAAATGAAACAGATTCAACATTCTTATACAGTCATCCAGATGATCAAAATCTGTATGGGGATCTTCTGAATACAATGCAGCTTGAGAAAGCAGAATCTGCTATTAAATAATTTAAGAAAAATAAGCAAAAATGTTTATTTTAAAATATAAATACTTGCTAGATTTAATTCTACAGAAAGATCCATGACTGACCACCATATTTTTAAGTGAATCAAATGGTATGAATAACACTGTCAAATAGTAACAGAAGATCTGTTACCAGATATATTTTAGCAGCAGATAAACAATTAAAAACTTACCTTTGCCAGCTGTAGGCAAGCAGGAAATAATAGAAAAATAGATCTAGTGTAATAGAATACAATTTATTCTACATACAATATAACTGGTAAATATTTTTGAAACAAAATGAGATTATATGACATTCATAAATATTATACAACTGCAATTCAAAAAGTATTCAGCACCCCACTTTCAAAAATTGCTAGCTTGTATTGTTCAAATTCCTACACAAATGAACTTTAGATGTCTTGTTCAAGCTACAAGCAAATGCAAAAGACACAGAGTGCTATACCGTGATATAAAGTTAAGAAAAACACAATCCCATTTTATATTCTACACTTTCTCAATCTTGGGAAACATTGGGAAGATATTTGAGGAGAACATTGAAGTAGTAATATTTCTCCTGCTTTTTCAGAATTAGTTTTCCTCCCTTCTAAATGGATTTTGTTGTCCTGCTTTAGAGGCTTGTTGCCTCAAAGTAATTGTTTTGGCTGCTATTTCCATGTTACACTGTCTCAGGTTGTGTATTTATTTTATCTTTAGAGAATTCTTAGCCAAAAAACTATTTTTTTTATTTTTTTATTTTTTTTTGATCAAGTTATGACAAATATATACCTTAAAACAATGGTAAAAAAATTACAAAAGCTATTGCGGGGGTTTTAGCAAATTAACTGGGATTTATTTTAGACACGGATATGCATTTTGGCAGAACAACATTCTGAGTATGACTTTTCACATCTCTGCAAGAAACTTTCAATTTTAGGCCAGCTGCAAAGGCTATAAAAATCATCATATCCTCAGTCACTTAGAAGAGTTGAGTGAATTAAGATTACAAAAAATTCCATGTTTATAGCACATGCTTGAGTGGATCCTAGTGACAGCAAAATTAGTAGGCATCATTTCTGCCCTGCTCCAGCCCAGAAGCAAATACATGTTGTAACATTTACTCTGTGCTAGGGTGAACTTCAGGAACTGGCTGTGAAAAGGGGTGACCTCCCTGTTGTGGTTCTCAGTGACGTCCCTGCTTGAGTTTAAGCATCATGGAAGCAATTTGAACTAACTCAGGCAGACAGGAAAGAAAAGCAGGTAGAGACAAGAAATCTAGTATTGTAGGGATTAAAAAGATTTGAAGACTAGAAGTAGTAGGGTAAGAACTAAGACTCTGATATAGAAGAGGCTGGAACTGGTTGGATGAAGATGAAGGTGCACATGCTCTTTGCAAAAGACAGTGGCAAGATGTACATTACATTCCTTCAAGTGCCACTCCATACAGATTGTGACAGCTTACATCAGGAACATTTCAAGTCCTGATCATTGACCAGGACTCCAAAGTGCTACATGCTTAGAAACACAGGCCAGAGAGACAATCTATGCCCCCAGAACATTATCATTTAAATCAGACAGTTAAATAACAGATGGAGATAAAGTGGCAGAACACAAGAAAGCAGATGGCCTATATGGCCCAATTCTCAGGTTGCGGATAGCACACTGATGCACTGCCAGTATTTGGCCAAAGGACAAATTTGAAGTGGATACTAGTTAGTTTTTGCATGTTTCTGTGTAGCTGGACAGAAAGAGCATAAAGTTGACTTATTGACTGCCTAAGGTGGTGCAGGCCAGTGTTTAACCTTTTCTTTCTAAAATGGAGATGGGCGTAGTTGGAGGCAAGCAGGAATGGGACAAGTAGGGAAATGGCAGAACATGCAGGGAGGGTGGAGTTACTCCACTCTTCCAGGTGGCAAAGTGTACGATGGATATAAAGCTTTCAAACCTGCTGAGAAAAAATGTCAAATGAAAAAATATCTTTATTTATGTTTCTAAAATATTTAATTAATTGATCATAGAGATACAAACATCTCAGAACAATTTTAAAAGAACTGCTTTACAAGAACATTAGCAATTATTCCAAAACCAAGCAATGCCACCTTAAGTTCAAGTAATGCTACTCCCTTTAATAAAGGAAACGGTATTTCCTTTAGTAAATCCTTTGACACTGTTTCCCACAGCATCCTCCTGGAGAAACTGTCTGCTCATGGCCTGGATGAGTATACTCTTTGCTGGGTGAAAAACTGGCCCAGAGAATGGTGATGAATGGAGTTAAGTCCAGCTGGTGAACAAGTCACAAGTGGTGTTCTCCAGGGCTCAGTACTGGGGCCTGTTCTGTTTAAACACTTGATCAATGATCTGGATGAGGGGATCAAGAGCACCCTAAGTTTGTGGATGATATGAAGCTGGGTAGGAGCATAGGTATCTTTGATGGTAGGAAAGCTCCTAGGAAAGTTCAAGAAGGCCAAGTGCTGGATCCTGCACTTGGATCACAAAACCCCCTGTAATGCTACAGGCCTGGGTAAGAGTGGCTGGAAAGCTGCCCAGTGGAAAGGGACCTGGGGCTGTTCGTTGACAACTGGAAGAATATGAGCTGGCAGTGTGCCCAGGTGTTCAAAAAGGCATCCTGGCTTATATCAGAAATAGTGTGGCCAGCAGGACTAGGGAAATGATTATGCTCCTGTACTTGGCACTGGTAAGGCTGCACCTCAAATACTGGGTTCAGTTTTGGGTCCCTCATTACAAGAAGGACACAGAAGCTCTGGAGTGTGTCAGGCAGTGAAGCTGGTGAAGGGTCTAGAGAACAAGTCTTATGAGGAGCAGGTGAGGGAACTGGGATTGATTAGCCTGGAGAAAAGGAGGCTGAGCAGAGACCTTATCGCTCTCTACAACTACTTGAATGGAGATTGTAGTGAGGTGGGTGTTGGTCTCTCCTCCCAGGTCCTAAGAAATATGACAAGAAGAAATGGCCTCAAGCTGTGCTGGGGGAGGTTTATGTTGGACATTAGGAAAAACGTCTTCACTGAAAGGATTGTAAAGCACTGGAAAAGGCTGCCCAGGGAGGTGGTGGAGTCACCATCCCTGGAGGTGTTTAAAGACACGTAGATAAGGTGCTCAGGGCCATGGTTTAGTGGTGGGCTTGTTGGTGTTAGGTTAATGGTTGGACTGGATGATCTTAAAGGTCTTTTCCAACTGAAATGATTCTAAGATTCCTGTGTGTATGTATTAGGACACCAGTACCTTAATCATGTTCTTGTTTTCCCAGAGTCTCTGATGTAGCTATTCAAAGATTGAGAGTGATACAAATAACATTTAAAAGAAATATGAAATTAGCAATTTATTCTCATATATTAAACTATGATAGAGAAATAAATTTTATAGCATTTATCATTGGTATACCTATATAGATGACAACTGTTTATGCTGTATTTCATGACTAATCCTAAAGCACTTCTTTATTAGGCAAATTGCCTGTACTTTCTTCTTGTTTATACAACACCAACTGCTCCACCTGGATGATTCACATGTCCAGAAAGCTTCATCTGTGATGTTCTTTTGGTCAGATGGATGTTTCATTTGGAAATGTCCTCAACATTGCTGTCATTTGATTAATGTCTTGTAATGCCGATGTATGGCCTGTGTATTTGATTTCCTTTGCTACTCCCTTGCTACTTAATAAATAGGATTTGATGTTTTGTACACGGGCTCTAAACAGCATTTTTATGACAACTGTTGTAACTGTTCTCTGCAAAATCTCAAATTATTTTCCTAATTCCCTCATGCACTGCTGTTACTCCTTTGCTATGATCAAGTTACTGACAGTGCAGATCACTTCATCAGCCTTTCTAACTGCAGGAATATAACTCATAATACATTGCTCATTAAGAAAGGGCTTGCCTCCTGAACCTTTATGTCACTCAGATGAATCTATTTTTAATTGGCGTTTTCCCTCAACAATCATGTTCTTGGGAAACTTCTGGCTTTTCTACAATCACACATCCTTAAATACTTTGTCCTTTGCATTACAGCATGCTTATTCAGAATAGCAAAAGTGGGTTTTTTTCTTGATTCTTCCTGACATTAGCCTGTCTTCACTTTTGTTTTGGAGCCACCTAATACTACAAAAGTGCAGTACCAAGTTGCTTTGCTTAGAAATGAAGAAATTGGATAGTATTAATTTTAGAAGTTGGACAGGTATGATAGTAGCTTGATTCCAGTGCCACACTTAAATGTGTATTTGTCTCATTGGTAGTACAGAATATCAAGTTTCTTCTAAATACCCTACATTAATTATCCTTAACTGCTACACAGCACCAAGAAGAAGAGACTGCAAATTCAGTCAAGCTAAAGACCTGCAGGTTGGCCTTTTGGAATGCTGCTGCTGTGCACATGCAGAGCAACATTTCCATCTTCTGCATTTGTGATAATTGCATGTGAAGATCAGTCACACCCTGGCTGTCTTATTATACTGACATTTCTAGTTTCTTTTCAGGAGTTCCTGATGTGTTTATTTTGATCCAGCTCTGAGGTGGTTGGTTTTTGTTCATGTCATTTTAAACACTCTGTTGTACAAGGAATTATATGGAAAAAGGCACCAATATCTGCAAAAAATAGAGCCTTTGTTATACAAAAGAAGTCTCTTATTTCTTCCTTTCTACTACATTCTTTTGTACAAAAGAAGTTCATGGTGTAGATCGCAGGAATAATTCTACTACAGCTTACAAAAACTCTTAAGAGTTTTGAACTTGAGAATATAGAATACAGTAGAGGCTGTGAAAACAAAGTATCATTTATCATCATTTACACGTATAACTTGATTGAAATGTTAAATGTTTAATAAAATATCTGCATTTGACAAGTTACCATGTTCAGCTAATAAAGTAACATTAATTTTGCTTTACTAGTATCAAAATATTAACCTTAGTACAGCTAGGTGTGTGTCATATTAATCATCAGCTGTTTTAATTTCTTCAGTGACAACTTAAGAGTTGCTTTTCATATATATCAAGAGAATTTGAGGATTACAGATGATGTCTTATAAACACTATTTCTAAAAGTCTTGAAACATCTCATTAAGTTGATCTTTCTCTAGACACAATTTTAATTTTTCCAAGTTATTGAAATATCTTTGATCAGGATAAGTGAGTTGCATTTCTTATCTTCCTAGAGGATGAGGAAGATGCAGACAGACTGTCAAGGACTGAGTATTAGAAAATTACATTTATTTAGCAAAGTTCTAGTTGTTTTTATTTTTGCTGGCTGTATGTGGAGGGAGAGTTGTATGATATACTTAAAAAACTTCCACATAAACCCTGTGTCCATGAAGATGAATAATTCCTTCGATACTACTGACTATGGTCATTTATTTTGTACCTTCTATCTGATGCACAAGAAGTAGAAACAATGTCACATCCTATGAAATAACTTCACTTAAGACCCCCCTGGAATGAATGGTTACGTCATCCTTCCAAACTGTTTCAGATTAAAAATTCAACAGATGTCAGTGCTTTTGAGAGATTAAATTATGGTTCTTGACAGCACTGACAGCATTTTAGATAACTATTACTAAGTTTAACAGGCACATTTTTACTGTCTTCTAATAGGAATATGATAAAAGGTTACACAATGAATAGAAGTCTGGGTGATTGAGTGATAGCAGGACTGACAGAGGAGAATGATTTTTTGGTCAACCTGATATAGACTTCAGACATAAACCAAGTTGAGTCTAAAATATTTATCTTCCTTATATCACTACATATACAAATATATGATAATGAAGAAGGACCACTGTATACCATCATATGATGTTGCAAAAAATTCAAGATTATGGTTAATATATGTAATCTACATTGATTTTCTCTGAAACAATATTTGCCTCAAAAAAAAAAAAAAAAAAAAGTACAATGTAAATGTGATTTTTTTTTTATAAGTTTTTTTTATATTACACTGAGGGGTGCAAAAATCCAGCAGACCATCTAGTGCCTTTCAGCTCACAATGTAGTGTCTGCATAGCAAGTTTTAGATAACTAATACATATAATGTATGATAAAGCTGAGTGTATATAAAATTCTGAAAACAGATTGGTGCTTTTCTATTCAACACTACACTTGCTGGCTACTGAAAAATATAAAGTAAACCAAACACCATCTCTATGGTAATATGTAGGTCAGTTGTAATGAATATGAAGCTCATTGCCATATTTTCTAGGATTATAATAAAAATAATGACCTGCAAATCAGGATTTCCCTTGCTTGTAATAATAATCTGAGTTAAAGAGCTTCTGGCTAACAACAAACTGCTAGGCACATTTCCCTAGTGAATGAGGTCTGCTTGATTAAACTCCACTGAGGGTGCTGCTGCTTATTTTACCAACTAAAACCAAAATTGAAGCCACAAAACAAAAAGAAAGACAACTTACAAAGTGGGGATATATCTGTGTTGACATTCCCTCCTTTAGGATTCACCTTCTGAGCTTGACTTGCAGGAATAGGTTTATATGATTGACCCGTGGCTCTGTACATGGCTTGAACCCAGAGTATTCTATCCTGCTCATCATCACTGGCAAATATCACGGTATCGCCTTCTTTAACAGCATTGAAAAACATTCGACCACCCTGAAGACCTGGAGCAGGAAAGAGGAAGGTAATCCTAATAAAGACAATAATGTTTATCACATTATTGGTTTTCCTCTTTGTGAGTGTGTGTGTGTAGTGTTAGTCTATAGGTATTTATGACCCAGAAATATGATAAAATCCAGGGCTATAAAGATCAAATGGTAATGTGTGAAAGTAACATATAAGTAGAATAAATATAGAGGAAATATTTCCATAATTCCATTTCCAATTCTATTCCAATCTAATTCTTACTCAAGCTCTCCATGTCATATGCTACTTTGAATTTCTCTAACATACCCTTCCTCTTGGCATCATTTTCTTAGCTGGAACTCCCTGTCAACTTTATCTCTTCCTGGACAGAGGCAGGTGTCTACCTCTTATCAGCATTGCTCCTCCTCCCTTTATTCCAGCGTTTTGCTCCGAGAGTGCATATACCCAGTACAGCGCACAACAGCCAACGTGACTGCACTGGGGATTTTTTCCAGACATTTTTTTGGCTTTCCAAATACCTTCTGAGCATTGTTTGTCTTCTCAGTTATTCTAGACATTGAGCTAACCTTTCCAGAGATCAATCTACAGTATCTTAGAAGTCTCTTAAATTCATAAGCCTCCACTGTGTAGGTAGAGTAGAACCATTTTTCTCTACATGTGCAACTTTGATTTCCCTCTGCCCTTTTAATACCAATTTATGTAGATTTCCCTAATATTGTCCATTTATTTTTGATTACTCTGAGTAATTTCTTTAGCAAGCAATGTCATAATTTACTTTCTTTTCTAAATCATTTATGAATATACTTCACAGCACACTGCCACATGACGGCACCATCAAAAATAGAGAGAAAAGGGAAAGAGACTAGAATTCCAAATTTTTTCCTTGTATCATATGTGGTCTTACAACATTTCAGGCAACCTTAGTGCAAGTATATTGTTAGTTCTTTTCACAGCAAGCTTCTTTCTAAAAGCATGATTTTTCACCACAGAAAATTCTATGGGAATAATTGCCAAAGAACCTTGTTTTTTTTCCTGCTAGTTCAAAACAAGCAAATTGAATCAGCTATTTTACACAAACATGTCGTACTTGAAAATCATGAAAAGTACCTGTGTGAGGAGCTGTATAATCCACAGTGTATCCTTCGAGTTGCATCAGTTCCTGAGGCTCAGACTTCTTTTCTCTGTAACTGCACATTGCAAATGTGTATTGGCTAACCTGAATGAGAAAGGACTTCTTAATTGCCGAATTCCATTCCAGAATCATATAACACATGTACCATGGTTTAAATATGCTTTCAGTTATGCTGTAGAAATAAACCTCTCCTCCCCCTCCCCCCCCAAATATTTACAGTGTAAAACTTTGTGTTCTTTCCCCTTCCTGCCAAAAGGAAAGGAAAAAAGCCATCAACAGAACACATCTCTCTGCAGTTTTCTGAAATACAATCTATTCTGGGCTTTAAGAAAAACTGAAAGGAAGCCAATTAGGTTCTTGTAGGTAATATACTGGGTAATGACCAAACTGCTCAGTCTACTATGTGAGAAAAAAAGCTGTATTCAAAAAAGCTGGAAAAAAGGGACTTTTATGTATAAAAGTACTGTTTGCAGAAGGTATGCCACAATTATTATGCAGCAGGAAAGATGAACCTGGTCAATTCTAGCTAAAGATGGTAAGTACCAGAACCTTCAGTTTGATTTTATAGTCTAATTTCTGCATCTTTTGCACCTGGGTTCACATCCATCTCCAGGTTGCTTGCCACACTGGATACAGTACTGCATAGGTCAAGCAGCTTGCAGCTGGCATGAACATCAACTAAATCCTCAAGTACAATTACTAAAATAATAACAATAAAGCAATAAGAAGAGAATCTGTCAGCATGTGCCTCCCTAGACAGAATAGAAAGTGATAAGGAGAGCTGAGGAAAAAGTGACTGGAAAGGTAAAGAAAGGAATGCTGGGAGAGGAAAAGCAATCACTAAAACAAAACTGAAATTTTCTCAGCCTTAAATGAAAAGCTGGAAAGACTATAAAAGATGACCAGAAGAAAGAGCTTGTAAATCTGTGGACACTTGATACTTAAGGGCACTGAATTTACATGGGCCTCAGAAACTCTCACCTCCAAAGACTGCAGGATACGTGGCCAAACGACTTATTTTGAACTATAATAGAAAGTCTTAGATCTGTAACGTTATACAAGGATTAAAGGATAGGCAAGATGCTTGTCTGATAGATGACAGACCATCTTTGTCTCAATTGCTGACTGCTCAGGTGACTGTTACCTAGATATATTGCTTTGGCTACAAATTCAGGAATCATCCTTTTTGAAGTAAAATTTCAACAGCTGACTTCAGCTTCATTCATATATTCGCTGGTGCTGTACCTGTACACCACTCCACACCGAGTGAAGTGACTTCTATTGACAAAAGATCTTTGACTCTTTGTAACAAAGATTGTTGGTTTTGATAAATAAGGATAGATCATGTGATTATTATCTGCATAATGATCTAAAAATATTTAATTATTGTAAGTATTTTCATTTTTTGAAACAGGATTATTCTGTGATGTGTGTATGCAGTGTATTGTGGCTGAACATCCTCTACCACAGCATGTACAAGCAGAAGGAACAAGTGCTTTTCTGCTTTCTCTGAATTCCATAATTTTCCAGAGGTCCAAACATCCGACTACCCACTTTGTAGCAAAGTAGAAAACAAACAACCTGTGCATGCGTGACAGATAGGCACAGAAATGTGGACATGACTTATGAGCAGTGTCACTAGGGGATGTCCCCATGGGGCAGAAAGACCCTGTTTAATGTGCTGGGAGGAACCGTTACTGAATACCTGGAGGCTGACTCTGTGGTTGCTGCTGCAGGACATCACTGGGCAGCCTGCTGCAGGAGTTCAGCAGCAAGAATTAGCCTTGCGTGGTTGGCATGTTTAGAAAAAAATTATCCGTGAAACAAATGACTGCCTTTTCAAACATAAGGGCAGATGAAATTAAAATGACAGAAATGAATCTGCATTCAGATTACCAGAGGAAGATATTAGACATTAAGTGAAGTAAAACACAGCATGTCCAGCTGAGGCTTTTTACCTAACATATTACATCCCTGTCTTTTCCCAGTTTGAAATGAATAATCTTTTAGAGAAGTGACTGGATTATAGAGGGAAGAAAAGCAAATATAATGAAGAAGTTAAAATTTCCAGACTCTGTCACCTTCCTATAGCATTGAGCTGTTCTTTCAGAAACCACTAACAACTTCCAATATGTGTAGCAATAACGAAGGTGTATATTACTCATATAAGACTCCTGAAAAATCAACATTATTCATCTGATTTCAAATTTCACACCTGAGTTAAATTTCCAAAGCATGTGTAAATAATACTGATAGCCTCTGTCCTAGAACTGAGTTTCATAGTCCTAATATTTTACTAACATAAGCTAAAAGCTAATCTATAGAGGAAGACTTGTCAATATGTCAACAACATTGCAATAAAACAGAGTGATATTCAGTACTGAACGCTTACTTCACGTGTATTGACTTCATCTTATTGTCAGTGTATATACCATGGCTGGACTATATAAATAAGCCAGAGTTGTCTGGACAGTAAATGTTGATTTAAGACAGTATTTTTATATAGCCTTATTGAATTGATAGCTGCTTTAATATGAAATAATGTATGGATCCTATCACAGTTGCAAAAATTCCTGTAATATTGTCCTCCAGTATTTCAATTTCAGCATAGAAAGCAGAAGATAGTTAAAATTAACTTGGCTGAAATAAACTGGTCTCACAGATAGCTTCATATCACATGTACAGAAAGCCTATATGTCTCTTAGATGAGTATTTTAAAACTCAGATGACACCTGTGGCTTAAAGGAAGTGGAAGAAGAAAGGTCTTTCTTTTTGTAAAAGGGGTGATGTAAAGTTGGAGTGTTAAAGAAAAGCATGAAGGGCAAGAGGGCATCCAGCTTCTCCCCAGCCCCCGTAACTGATTTTCTATTCACACACATGCCTTAATAGCTTTCCTATATGGAGATCTTCCCAAACTTCACAAGCCTTAATGAGGTAACAAAAAATTCCTCGTGTCTTCACAGAGGACATTGGTAAAATAAGAACCCAAATTAATTCAGTAGACTTTCCAGAAGATCCTGTTCAACCTTATAACCATTATTCATTGATTATCAATATGCAAGCCAATTCCCATTGAAGCCAGGGAGAACACTATTGACATCAAGCTTAGCAAGTACAATATGCAAACACTCTCAGCTTTTAACTTTGCTTTATTAAAGACCTTCTTCAGGATTTTTTTTCTACATCCTTACGATTTTCATCATTTAGGAGTAGGAGGAGACCAAATGTGGTAGAGAAAGGAATCAAGTTTTCTGTAAAGTAGTTTTAGAAGCCTTCGTTCTCAAAAGAGCCTCATTAACAGGCTTCACCCTCTGTATGATGTTTGTGGAGATTCACACTTTAACAGTTTGCTGTCAACAAAGCGAAGGACACAGAAGAATAGCATTCTCTGAACTGACTCAGAAGAGCATCAAATTTCTAACTGCGACCTGAAGCCAAGCACAAACAGAAAATGATGATATTTTCAGAGACTCACAAAAATAATTAATTTCTGAGATTTGACCATTTACAATCTACTTTTCTATTTCTATTCTATTAATCTTATGGTTAATGGCAGGATTCACTTGCATGTGAATACTTACAGTTCAAGGTTTGAACAAGTAGTTATGAAATATCAGCCCAGCACATTTTTGTGGCCAAGAACAACGGCTACACTAGATTTTCTGCAACAACTACATCATTTTACTCAATTTAATCACAGAATCACACAATGCTAGGGGTTGGAAGGGACATCCGAAGATCATCAAGTCCAACTCCCCTGACAAAGCAGGACAGGACTAGACCAGAATATTGTAAGGAAGAACAAAAATTAGCATTTTTTAAAATGATATTTATGAAAATGTTCTTAATAGTAACTATTTTTGCTTTAATTTTAAAGCCAGGAAATCTTTGATGAGATAGAATAAATGAAACAATAAGTAAAATCCACTTTGTGAAATATAATTTTATGTTAAATTGAGTGCTGCTAGAAAGCTGTCAGAAGAAAGTTTCAAGGTTACAACAATTTCATTCAGAAATTTCTAGATTTCCATCGAAAATTTCTCAGTGTAGAGACTAATTCATGTATATGTAAAACTCAGCAATGTTTCTCTTTACTACATGTGTGAATTTAAAAGAAAAATACCCTGGATGTCTCTATGCTGTACAAAGCTTGGAGTAGTGTTGCATATGTTGCCTGAAGATACTGATTTACTAACTGTTCCAGAAACCATACCTAACAAAATTGATAGTCCAAAACTACTTTTTTAATGACACTTCATGGCAGACTACTAACCTGAACAAGAACAAAGTAGCGTTTTTTCCACCGCTTCCAAACCTTCTGTCCTAGAGCATACAAATATCTGCAAAGGAAATAACAAAGGGAAAGATTTTCTATTAAAAAGAAGCATGATATTAGGAGGACCCAATACAAGTGAGTGTATTTGTTTGCTCTACTTACTGAGCTGCTTCTCCAGTGTTGTCACATCTAAGAAGTGGGTTTGGTGGTTTTTTTTTTTTTATTTACTCAGACCGTAAAAAGCAAAGAGTTATTCCTTTTCACTTAAAATAAAACAAAATGCAGAAAAAAGAAGACCTCATGTTTGAGAAGACCAACCTGCTTATTGCTTATATTTCACTAATCTCTTCTGAAATAGAAAAAATAGCTTAAAGGAGAACACTTAACTGCACAGAAATACCGAATGTTAGAAAAGTTAAACTCCCCAACAATGTTTTTGTTTTTTGTTTTTTTTTTCCATGTGGTTGCTATAGATTTGCTAGTGTTTCTCTAGTCTGTGAAAAGTCAGCCAGTGTCAGTTTGGCAAAAAGCTCAAAAAACAAAATGCCATCAGACATACAAGATTAAATTTTTTCCAGAGTAAACTAGAATCTAATTTCCCATAAAGAAGCACTTCACTATAAAGACTCTTAGATTACAAAATACTCTTTTATCACCTTGGCAATTTCCAGGCTTTGCATCAGAAGATGTATTCAGGAATATCAAACAGCGAGACGACAAAATCACAGATGTTGGTACTGTTTGGTGGTGGGAAGAAGCACCCTCATTACCCAAAAAGTTGCAGCAAGTTCCATGGCATTACAGTGACACTTTTTTTCTGTCACTGTGGCCATGGTGCACTGTTGTTAACAGACAGAAGGAGGAAAAGGATGAGCTGTGGGATGTAAGCAAGAGCCTACTAGTGGTAAGGATCTGCTACTTAAAACCTGACAGAAGAGCAAAATTTTACCTATGAGATGTCCCTTCTGGTTGGCTAGCTTTTATCAAGGGCATGTTATACAACTAGGTGGGTCAAAGGCAGAACAAAGATCCAAATTGTTCAGACCAATGGATGCTGGCTTCACAGGGCACTCTCCAGAGGATGCTGGTATATATATTATGAAGAAAGTAAAATAACTTCTGGAGATGGTTGGTTGGCTCATTGGTAGACTGTTGTAAGAGGACAGGGTCTGCTGTCTTCTACTTGCAGATAATTTTTAGGGTTTTAGTGCCTAGTGTTATTTAACTCAGTTGAAAAATAGAGCAATGCATCAACATCTCATGTGAAACGGACAAGAAAGATACAGGCAAAAACTTTTTTCTACCTGTTCTGGGCATATGGTCAAGCACATTCTTTCCTACTTTAGGTATGACAAAGAACTATTTTTTTGTCTAATATGAATGCTCAGTAAAATGCTTATTAATTGTGATGGTTTGTCAGATTATGGAGTGGCTCCCTCATTACTATGACACCCATTTACCTTTCTTCAACTCCTGCTACATCTGTGTTGAAGCTCTGCCTCACTTGGTTACTCTGCTTTATATTCATATCTGAGAGAGGATAACTGGCTTTGTGTACATGATTACCAGTTGATGGAGTTTTCTTTGAATAGTCCAAATAGTCCAGATCTTGACACTCTTTTTAACTTCTTAATTTTGTGATTATTATGAGTTCAATAAAAGGAAAGGAGAGATGTAAGGGCTATGTCAGAAAGGGTACCAAAGAAAGGTTAAAAGTTTATCATGTTTTGCAACTAAGGAAACATTTACCTCATAGACTGACAGGTGCATATTCATCCACAAAATAAGAACTGGTTTGCTTTTCATATATGTTTCAGAAGAGCCAGGCATGGTCCCTAAATCAAAGCATTTACTTCCCCCAAAGCATGCAACATTGCTACAGCAGTCTATTTTTATTTTACTTTACTATTGCCATGGGGTGGAGGGCGAATGATGGATGAATTTCAATCAGGCTTGAAGATTAATGACCATAGGGGGTTAAAGTACAAGGGTCTACAGGTGGCCTTTCAGCTCTGCCAGTCCTAAACCTGCCCTGTTTTTCATAGTGATTCTGCTGCCACATCCCTGAGAATATACTGTAGGTTTCTCTCATGCATGTCAAAAGACAATGGCCCCATGGACTGTGAAGACCAATTGAGAATATACAGTCTTCAATGCTACAGTACAAAGGTACCCCGACCATGTTCCTTTTGGCATGTGTTAATTGACTGTAAAGAAGCCATACACTTAACAGAGGGTTCTTCTTGCTAGAAGTAATCCCAGTATCATCAGTGGTGATTAATCCTGGTATCACCAGTGGTAGTGGTTTATGTTCTAACAGGAATATGGCAGTAACCCAACCTTAAAAAGACCATTTAATTATTCTTTTTCATTATTATCTGATTCTGGTAAGGAAAGCTGGTTTTAAAATAAGTGGTCTTGAAAGAACATTTGCTATCAGAGGAAAGGTTGGTTGCTTTTTAAATGACTTTTCATGTAAGATATACCACATATGGT
Organism: Megaceryle maxima; assembly: GCA_024605025.1. Taxonomy (NCBI): domain Eukaryota; kingdom Metazoa; phylum Chordata; class Aves; order Coraciiformes; family Cerylidae; genus Megaceryle; species Megaceryle maxima. The sequence goes on from JANHGN010001990.1 coordinate 44,555, forward strand.
CCTTCAGTAGAGGCAGAATTATCACAAGTTAACAGTAAATTCAAAATGATAAATTAAGAAAGCATACAAAAAAGAAATTAAATAGCAGCATGCACTTTTTATTGCTCCTATAAATCACTTCCAACTAAGGTGTCAAATAAAAGCTTCCTTGGGAAACAAAGGAACAGAACACTACCTACTTACCTAATTTCAAAATCTGCTGGTCTTAGATAAGATTAGGTAACAAGTAAAATAGCAATTATGACAGAAACCTCTGATTTAGTATAGAAGTGCAAAGCCTTACGTTACTTGGTTTTACAGCTCACAATAAACACACAGTTATAAGATTATGTCATTAATCCCTCAATTGCCATTTCTAATGGTGACACTAGAGTAGAAAGTTTCAGCTGTTTAAAAGGGATATATCCTGTGCTCATCTTAAACGTGCATGCTCCTGAAAGAGGACAAGATTAATTCTTACTCAAAAGTCAAACATTTATACCAGGAGCTGAACATCCTAGACTTCCAAAATCCTCTTTGAACTTCTCTTTTTCATTTATTTTCCATTTAGAGGAAAGGAAAAAAAAAAAAAAAAAAAAAGATTCATAAGTGAACTAGGTCCTAGAGCTGTTTTATTTTTAAGATGAGGAATTGAATCATTTTTCAAGGGGCCTCAGATAAATGTCAGAACCACAAACCAGAGCACACTTCATAGTCACCAACTCACAGAGCTGTAGCCTGCTGTAATACCCACATGTGTACTCACCTACAAGCCACACTCACTCTCTCCAGCCAAAATAAGTGTACAAGATGCATAGTGTTAAGTGCTCATATTATTTTAAACACCCTCAACAGCAACAAGAAACACACAACAGTCATTCCCTCAAACACAATACCTTTTTTAAGGTATAATATTCCGTGCAATACTAAGAATAAACTGATACTCAAAAATAGCCAATTCCGTATTGCTATACATTAATCACAGCATTTGCTACAATTTTTCTCACTCTAATTTGTCTTTCACACTTCGGATAATCTAATCTAAGTTTTGAATGATTACAGTTCAGCCATACACTGAGAAGGAAGACACCGAATAGCTCCCCTCTATCTGAGCACTGAAATAGTAAATGGTTATTACTAAATAGATTTATTTTGACTTCTCTTTAAGACCGTGCTTTGAGAGTGCTTAATGAATGGACCAGCAAGTAGTTAAGAAATACTTCTTTTCTTATGTACGTAGGAACAGATATAGAGGACAGACTTTTATTCTGTAAAAATATATTAATATTGTAATTAAGGTATGTGCACATAACCCCTGCATCTGTACATGTGCGCATCAGAAAGTATACTTATTGTTTATATGTGTAAGTTTGGTTGTTTTCTTCAGTATTTTTATAGTACTCATATAATTTCCAGTAATTTAAGATTAATACACCTGCTCTTAGCATATAAAAAAATAGGACTTTGATCAAACATGTTGAGTCATTAAGTGCCACCCCGATGCAAATATTTTCTAACACAGTTTTGTAGCAATATGAAAACACAACCAAAGGTACACACCATAGAGTTACTTCACTGATACTTTTGCTCTTAAAAACAGTTCTATAATTTTCCATTCTTCAGCATTATTTAATACTGCTTTCTTTCTCTTCACTCCTGAACTAAAAAATAAAAATTGGATTTGCATGAATTCACAGATTTACTTCACAATACTTACAGTATGGTAGCAAAACAAACAATAAATATTAAAAGTTTATTTTCCTGGAAAACATTATAAAAGAAATTACATTTCCACTACACAACACAGAAACACCTGGAAAAAAATGTTTTATATATCATCTTGCCTCTATAATTTTTCCCTCCAAAAATAGAACAATCTGAACAATTGTTTTTTTAAAAAAAAAAAGTCTGAGCATCACTATATTTTAAATATATAAAGGTTGAATATTTTACATTTACAAAAATGTAAAACCATATTGCTAAATATTATAGTTTTGTTTCGATTACGTGCTGACATACACAGGAAATAAGATGGCAGCTTATTTGCTCTAAGTCCACCCTGTGAGAGTATAGAGTTCTACTTTTTGATGAAAAAATCAGCACTAATGAATAGCTGAAAAACATAATTGAGTGTGGAATACCGGCGCTATTCACTGCTGGAGAAATGAGAAAGGACTTACTACTTCTGCAGAGATCATTTTTAGACTGGCCTTTTTATTCTAAGGAACGAAGCAATCTATCTACATCTTGAATGATAAATTCTCTACTTGTAAAAGGCTTCATTTATGACAAACAATGAAAAAAAAATATAGAAAGAAAAATCAATACGTGTAGCAGTTTAGTCCAGCAAAGGCCTTTCTTAAAGAGAAACCTCAGTCAAGGTTGAAAGAGCAATTAATGCAGTCTCAAAAATCTGGGCCACTCTGATAGAGTTCGGTTAACATGTGGCAGAAGTAATCATCCACTTGTGAAAATGATTTTCAGTTCATTCTCAAACACCTTTCAGACACTCATGATCCCATTTAACTGACAACAATACAGGCTATCTGTGGGCATCATTGCATTTGCTGTGAGAGCCAATGGGGACCAAATGCCCACAGGCACTTTCAGTCATCCCTGCGCTTGCATAAAAGGAATCTTCCTTCCATCGCATTCCTTCTTTTATTTAACCCTGCAAGATTAAGCCTTTTTTTTTTTTTTTTTTTGTCTTCAGTTGAGGATGAGAAAGAAAACTGATTCAAGACAACAATATGACCTGGGTCATAAGAAACATAGCTGTAAACATTCTTGGATTCATTTTAGTACTTTCTGTGCTTTTGAGAAAGAGAACTAAATAAGTCTTCAACAGATGGAATGAAAAAAATCAGCCTAAACTTCTACTGTAATTATGCGTGCTAAGGACAAAGAAATGTTGAAGAATGTCAAGGAATACAAACACCACAGCCACAGAAAACAGTTCCATTTATTCCAATGAGCAAGATACTCATAATACAAACAGGAAAATGTGTGAGTTTTTTCTCCCCCCTAAACAACTTTTCACTTACAGTACAAATGATTATTGGTATTCAGAAGATCAGATACCCCTCGATTCTTTAACAGTGATACTGCACTCCAAGTGCTTCGACATTAGCGAATATGCATGCCAGTACTTAAGAAACCTGTAAAGTAACTGCAATGGCAACTTGAGAATTATTAATTCGTTTTATGTCATATCATGAAACCTATTTGGTATGTAAAGTGGGAGTGTTTGTCAAGACAGAAAAACATCCTTTAGCCTTGAGAGAATTCCAGGCAACAAAAGAATGAAGTCCTTCAGATTTAGAAAGTGCTCTGATTCTAATGTAATCTAATTATAATGTAAACAGCTAATGCAGCACAACTGTGAAACAACTGGTGCTGAGAAGCAGACACCCACTCTCTGTGCTTCTGATGCAGCTTACTTTGGACTAGCTCTAGTCTGAACTCATGGACCAAATAGCTACCAGTGGCTACAGCATATATGGATGCACCCCTGGAGCTTCTCTCTTGGTTTAATTTCATCTAAAAGGATAACAGTCTGTTAACACAAACTGTTCCATGATTTGAAACAAAGCACAGTAAGCAGGAACAACTAAGAGATTGCTTTTAAAAGTGAAAATCTGAATTTAAATGCTATTGATGTAGTAGAAAAAGTTTCTATTGAACTGCTCTCCCTTGAGCATGCAATTTGGCTGTGGAAATAGTTCTTTACTTTGACAGACCTTAAATCAACTCTTGAAGCATCCTGAGCACCCAGAAGTATTCAGGCATCCAGCCTAGACATCTCTCCATGTCACTGGTAGCACATGACACTGCAATTGGATAGAAAACCTGATGACCCTTTTTCCAGTCAAGCAGTGATATTTTTTGTGATCTGGAAAGCCTAAATGTCTGAGATCCTGTTAATATGAAAAATTTACTTCTCTTTCTAGTTCATACACTGTCACTGATGGAATCAGTCAAAACATCCTGCTCAGTGTCACAGCATTATAAAACAAAGCAATGAACTAAGCTGCCAGCTGAAGCAACTCCAATTCTGGAGTCCCACTGCTGAAAATAGCCCACTTTTGGGGAGAGTGTCAGATGCTTGGTAGAGCAGTGAACTCCTTTACAAATGATATTTAACTTTGGTTTTCTCTGGCTGGTTATGTATTTCTTTCACTATCTAGGAAGCTACTTTTGAACTGACATAATTTTAGCTTCATGAAGAATATGGACCTCGACAGAGATAATTTTGATAGTAAAACATATAAGCAAAACAAGATGCACATATTTCTATCCTAAAGGTTGTCAGCTCTAAGTACTGTCATAACATTTGTTGTCATCACCACTAGCAGGTATTTTAAAGTTCTTATGAATTAGTACAATAAGTTCATCTGATTTAGCAAAGGCATGAGGAAATGTTACACCTGGTATCCCTATTTGTGATTTGAAATGCAGGACAGAAATTATGATAATTAATTAGTCTGGTACTTTAATTTGTGCACACAGAAAAAGTTTATGCAGAATGTTAAGATATTTTGAAACTATTTTAAAAAAAAATTCTTCATGGCCAAGTTTTTTTAAAAATCCCTAAACTAATTCAATTAAACCTACTATTTTAATGCATTACCAAAGTTTTGAAATAGATCAGGTTAACAAGTCCTGGCTTATCTATCATTATTGTCTTAATAGGAACATTACCTGCACTTGAGTAGTACTTTATAAAATTCAGGTAATTACTCCTCACAATATATCCAGAGAGTGAGGTTAGTATTATTACATAAGCTTCTGCGGGAGAGACATCAAAGTGGAGAAAAGCAAGAACTGTTCAGAACCTGAGGTCCTAGCACAGCAGAAGAAACATTCAGGAAAGCCTCACACTAGCCCTTATCATCCAGACAGTGGAAAATAAATTTCAGAAGCCTGTAAAGCTGTTCATCCTTTTCACTCCATTTGCAAAACATGCAAATAATTTAGGAATTAAAAAAAAAAAATACAAAAGATCTTCAAAAAGGAAACAGTAAATTAAATATATTTGTCTTTGCAACTCCGCTATGCCACTTTCACTGACAATGTTTCCCTTGTACTTTGTATGGATCCAATGTGAACTACTTGGGGCATATTTCATCTTCAGAGCTTTGCAAATGACTCTTTAGAAGTGCCCTTCTGTTTCCATTGGCCATACCAGATCCCTACAGTGCCAAGACTCCAAACCTAGGCATTGCAGTTCCCTGAAAACAGATGAAGTGAAGGAGGCTTTCTACACCTAGGCATCATAAAAAGCAGATAATGTGACATTCACGGAGAATGCTTGTTGTTCACAGCCTAACAAATGTACTAATTCTAAAGCACAATTCAGAATAACATATATTAGTTTGCTCTTTTCAGTCAGTGCTATGTCATCTGCTTCTGCAGATGCAATGACTGAACTTACCTGATAATGGGCAGAGACTATGTTGACTGTAAAGGTTTCAAAATGCTTGGTAAAAAAAAATATTATTAGTTGTGCTACTACATAGTGGCCTGGACAAAAAGTGCTAGAGTGCAATTTGAGCAGCAGTGGAGAAAATGCAGTTACCTTCTTGGAATTCATATACAGCCTTTGAAGTAGAAGTCTCTCCCCTTGGTGCAAAAAAACAACCACCTTTTTATTTCTAACTATGTGATTTTCTTCTGGATTAAAATTTTGATACATCACACTGTCATACACTGGAAAACTCCCTTTTAAAGTACCAGACCATGTAAACACTGAAACCAATGAATACAACTTCTCCCTCCATCCAACATATAAGAACAGAAAACCACACGACGCTGTCGGTATCAGTGGTGCAGACTGTCTCTGTTGCATCTCTAGCACCTCCAAGGAATGTAGGAACAGTGCCAGACATTAATTTCCATTCTCACATAGTGATGCAACTGTTATGGCTTGTTTCCATGAACTCAAATTAGTTACATTTCATTGTACATTTCAAGCATTCCTGGACAAGTCTGTGAAAGATATTCAATTGCATTGAATTTTAGTATATGCAAAGAATTGTATCTTGCTCAGAGAGTCTGGGGGAATCTGAAAGAGTACTGAGATTACTCTTAGAAACTTTCCCAGTCATCTGCTGCCAACCACAGCAGAAGACATGATACTGGGTTAGATGAACATTTGGTCCAAGACAATAAGGGTAATCTAACATTCTCCTAGAGGCACTCTGCCTTGGAAACCTAACAACTATAGGTGATTCTTTCATCAAGAGTTAAAAGTACTTTTATACTCATGGCTTCCTTTTGATGACAATAGAGGAGTAAGAACAAGGAAGAAAGCTTCCTCCATAGGACAATCCAGCCATTTGTCTCTTTTCAAATACCTATTTTATGGATCTTTTGTATGCAGAATACATGTAGAATTTTAAAGATGTTAAAGAAACAAAAAAGACTTCTGACTCCATGTCACTTAAAAAACTTTATGAAAGAATGTAGAAGTGGCCACCCAAGAGCACATTCAGTCAGGTCTGTACCTTGTTCCCAACTGGATGTAGAGAGAAGCAGCAACTGGATGGAAGCATGTGGTTATACATACCCAGAATGTTTCTTTATACTCATGCTATTACTGGCACTAGCATTTTAACTTTCTTTATTCTTTATCTAGAAATGGTGCCTCTGTATTTACTACTTGTTAATGGATTTTCAATTGTCAATGAATTTGCATAATGATTTTCTTAACCCTTTTAAACTTTCAAAATCTACACCTAGTAGCACAGTTCCACATCTCAACCACTTGTACCCAGAAGCAGCTCTTTTGGTTCACTCTGAAACTGCCACCTACTAGTATTACTTTGTGATTGTCTTGTGGCACTAGAAGAGACAGTTTCCAGCGTACATTAATTTGCGTTAGAACCATTATCCTGATTGGATGTTTATCCTTGTAAATGCTACACAAAAGCAGTCAATATAAACCTGAATCCTGCAAGAGTTATTTCAGTAAACAATAAAAATGCATCACTGAGAAATACATCCCATTTGAGAAACTCACTTTATCATAGCGTCACTTAGGGTGGAAAAGACCTTTAAGATTGACTCCAACTGTTAACAGCACAGCCAAGTTACACACTAAACCATGTCCCACACAACCTCATCTACATGTCTTTTAAATACCTCCAGGGATGGTGACTCCACCACCTCCCTAGGCAGCCTGTTCCAGGCTTTTTGGTGAAGAAAGATCTCCTAATCTCCAATAATGTCCTTTAGTATGCCTTCACAGAATTCAGACTTTTTAAAATGAATTAACATAATTAGAAAAAAAAAAAAAAAGATAATCCTAAAGAAATGTTAGAATCTTAAAAAGGTTTTAGTTTGAGTGGTGGTTAGACAAAACCAAAAATGTGATACACAAGAAAGATATAAGCCTGTAACAACAGCATGGATTTTTCTCTTCGCCAAAAATTCTTTACTGTAACAAATACACAGAGAATAAAAACATTCAAAAGCACTATTCTTGCACTAGAGTTATTAAACTGGAACTGATTTCGTGTTTGGAGCTGTAGAAGTAGGACTTCGGGAATACAGAATTCACCACCTGTGAGGGACCAGCAGAGCCATCTACTGGGGTCAGCCCATTCCTGCTGCACAGGATTGCTCTGACAAGAAACTGCCTCCCAAAATAGCAATACTGAAGTGATATTCAACCTTAAAACTGCTCCTACATAAAAACAAAACAAACACCACAAAATGTAAAAGAAAATAGAGTTGTAACTCCGATGAACTGGATGTGAGGGGAGGTTTGAGTGGTTTCTGCTCATTTTAAATTTTAGATATACCTTTGTAAAAATAGTATTTAGTTGTATATAATATGATCAGTAAAACACCTTCTATGAGTGTTTTGGTGATCTATTTAAATGGAACAAAAATTATAATTAATCTTTTTAGTATCATTCATTGATTATTGTTCAAATCTGAGATTGAGATTTTTCTTTCCCCAAACAGAATTTTATTTGTCTATATATATAAATACACATAGTTAGACACATACATATAAAAGGGCTCATTTCCTGCTATAAATCAGCCAAAAGTTAGACTAGTTCCAGTGTCCTGTAAATCTACTGGAAAAGCTACCTCCACTCTCCAAGTAAATGATTTACCAAGATTCTAAAGTTCACATGCAATTGCTTTATCTGTATTGGCTAGGAAAATAAACACTTTTCTTCATTAGAAAAGATTTTAGAAAACAATATGAACAATGCAAAGTGAGATTCATTTAGCTGCACTGTAATCCTATTCCCATTTTCTCCCTTAATTTAACCATGCTGCCCTCCTGTGGCTGTCAGGATATGTGTAATGCAATGGCCCAGTCTAACAAAATCTAGTTCAAATTCATCCCTGCTATCTCTTTGTGACTCACTTGAAGAGGGGACAAAAATTCCACTGTGTAATCATAAAAAGTGGTTAAATAAAACTTCATGACACAGAATGTGAAACTTATATCTGAAATAGTTTAAAAATAAATATTTTAAATAAGTAGAATGTCTTATTAATTCCAGAAATCATGTATATATGGGAGCACAGTCATACATATTAATAATACATTTATTCTCAAATTAGGGGAAGAACATTCATTGTATAATGATGAGTTACTTCATCTGGTGAAGTGCCAACACAGTTGAACACATATATTATAAAGATTATCCAACAACTTGAAAAGCATGGAAATCATTTGCAAAAGTTATCAGCGTTTGGTAAACTGAAAAAGTGCCAGCTGATGAAATTGCAGTATTTTTTTTTGCCTGGTACAGAGATACCAAATACATCTTGAGGAATTATTAAGTCAAAAATACATTAGGTCTTTAAATAAAAATATAAAAAATTATTTGGAATAGTTGAATCTAAAGTTAATCTAAAGAAAATTTATTCCATAAATCATTACATGAAGAAAAAAAATTTAATAAATACATTTCCATAAAGTCTCTGTTCTAATAAGCTCTGTTACTATTTAACTGGAAATTAATGTTATGCTATCACAGTTTAGGGACAGGGCGGCCCCTTAGACCAATAACAGACATTCAGTTAACCCCCCTCCCTCCCCACAGGGGAAGAGAAAGAGAGTAAGAATAAGGGAGAGACACTTAGCAATTAGAAAAGGAAACTAGAACAGCTTTAATGAAAATAATAATAAAAATGGAATCTATAAAAATATATACAAAACCAGTATCGAACCCAACCCCCCCTTGATGGTAATTACATCACAGTCGCCACCGATGCTGTGGAGCAGGCACTGGGGGAGTCCCAGACTGGGCTCTGCAGCAGATGGGAACTGTGTTCAGGAGCTGGATTCTGGTACCAGGTTCAGGAACACACTGATTGGGATCGAAGGCAGAACAGACAGAGTCCTCCTGGATGCTCCAGGGAAGGAACTGAAAGAGGACCTGAGCCAAGCTGGCAAAGCAGTGCAAGAGGGGAGAAGAGCCCAGAAGCCCCCAGAGAGAGCTATAGACCCTCCAGATCCCTCATGCTTATATATGATAAGACATATGTGGGATGGAATCCCTTGTTGGTCAGTTTGGGGTCACCTGCCCTGTCCACTCCTCCCTGCAGGTGCAGCCTTTCCCTTTCCTGCACCCCCCAACATGGCACAGAGGGTCCAGCAGTGGCCTTGCTCTGCACACCAACCCTTGGCAGTAACTCTGCCCATGGGGTGTTATCAGTGCCAGCAGCAGACACTGCCTGGGAAACCAGGCTGCTGACTGCAGACAGTGCAGTTGGTTAGAAGAGCTGAGCTGAAAAGTAAAATCACTCATACCAGGACATATGCACAAAAACATTTATATAATTTGAGCTTATCTGTACTCTGTTAGAATTGTGAGATTGGTTAAGTCATTGGTTTAAAACAGATCAGTACATCACAGATACCAAAATCACTATACTACAATAGCTGAAGTGACACAATGCTGCTGGTATTCTTCTAGACTAAATTTGTAATTGCTGACAAGTTATGCTTGAAGTCTTAATGGTAAAGAATGCTTAAAAATTCACTTTCCTTTCTGAAGAAAGACTAAAATTTCTATAAGTTGCGAAGTGCAGCATGGTACTTTCTGATTCAAAAATATGTTACAAAGTAAATACTTTTTCTTTAGAAACTTTTTCTTTAATGAAAGTAAAAGAGAAATTAAAAGTGAAAATGCTAAATTTTAAATCAAGCCACTCCCTGCCAAAATATTTTATCTATTATTGAAAAGCCTGTGAAACAAATATAAAGTCTCAAGAAAGCAAAAGACTATAAGAAAATATTTTGGACAAGATGAGACATTTTGTATAGTCACATGCTATTTTGTGCCAATTAGTGAAGTTGCTAACATGCCATATCAATAAAAAACAATTGACCTAAGTAGTGGGACTAATTAAATGAAATAAGATAATTAAATGCTTCTCAATATATAATAAATAATGATGGCTGAAAGTGTTCCATAATGTTGTCTTTTTGTTTTCCTCTTATCTGCTTTTCTGATGAGTTTTAATCAGTGTATCTATATGCACAAAAGATAGTGTCCAGATGTTAATGTGTTAGTGGTAGGAATCAGGTGTTCAATTAAAATTTACTGAGTGTGCAAGGAAAAAAAAACAAGCCTTCCATTAAGTAGAATACATACAGTTCAATTAAAAATTCATGTAGCACTTGTGATTAAATTGAACACTCACATTTTATAATGGCAATAAAATTTTACATGACATACAATTACTTCATTAACTTAATCTTCATCATACAATACTAATTAGGGATGAGAGTTATCTTCTGTTTGAAAATGGATGTATTGCTTCTCAATATACAAAATAATGATAAAGCTGCATTTACACAAACTGCTCGTTCCTCTCCTCTGAAGCATTTCTTTTTTAGTGTAAGTAGTGAATGAAAGGAAAGGAACTGTAACATTTTTGGAGATTTTAGTTTAGTACATGTTCTCAGCTACTGGCAATATTTGTTATATTTAATACCAGCCCCAGTTGTGTTGCTTACATAAGAACTCCAATTTTGCCTGAGTGCATTCATTACTCAGAATATGTTTCTAAATGGGTCGACTGAAAGATCCTTAAAATGACATCTCCTGCCCATGTAACATGGCATCAGTTCCCAGCCTACAGCCCTTAACCTAAAAGAAATTGTTCTGTAATCTACGTTGTTCAGACTTTTGTTTCAGATTCCAGCTTGCCCTTCAAAGCTAAGATTTACAGCCAGACAAAAAAGAGCTGGAGAGCCATAAGCATTCAGTTTTAGAAAAGAGACTGGCTGTCACTCATCCAGCTGTGAGGGGAGCATATCCTCTGTTAGACTTCTCCACATCATCACTATTATAAACTGAGCCAAGTTTCTTACTCTCTTCTACTTGGTCAATGCACGGTGCATTCCACTTAAAACGGTTTCAAAATGTAATAAGCTTAAAAGATCAGTAGTCAAAATCAGAAATAGAGGAACACATGATAAAAATAGTAACATCTAAGCCACTGATTTACTGAACAAGGGTTACTAGCTTTGTATTTAGGATTCCATTCTCTCACCAGAACAATATAGCTTTTCATCTTTGGAACAAACTTTGAAGAAAAGCAGATGGCAGTCTTAGGCTGGCAAACTTCTAACATTATCAGAGGAGCTCTCCATCTTGGAAAGCAAGGGAATTTGGTCTGACCCCAATAGAGACTTAGCAGTGGAACTCAAACCTACACCTACCACAACACTTTCCCTGACAATTTGTCCCTGGTTTACTCCATAAAAGCAGCATGAAAGTTAATCAAACAGGTCTTTTCTGTCTCCTGCTCTAAAGACAAGCCATGTACAGGATTTGACATACCATTTCATATGCTTTTATCATATCTCTTATCATTTATGCATTAAGTGAAGAAAAAATCCCACACATTACAAAAAGACAACAGTGTCATTGAACAGACAAAGTTAAATTAGGATGCTATTAAATTAAAATGGGTTTGTGACACTAAGCATGCTAACAAGATTACTTGTAGTGCAGAGTGAACTTCTCATTACAGATTTATTTATATAAAAATACAGAGTAAGCTACCATGCAGAAGTCTGGATGAAAGCACCACTACAATGATGACATTGCAAAAACAACCAACCTACTAAGGTGATGTCACCTCATTGCTTATTTGGGCATGTGAGATGTACTTGAGGACCCGAAGAAAATGGTAAAGGATAGAACTGCCAACACAGTTCTGTTGACGTTTAGTAGGATGTGGACTATTTAAAGGGAGCTGGCTGTGATGAATATACTATTTGAGCAAAACAACAGTAGTGTAAGGCCATGAGAATTCTCTTATTATGCCTACATTGAATGCAGTATTGTAATGACTGAAATTATATTGCTGTGTAGATAAAAAAACCCCACTATATTGAATTTATAAAATGTTACTTCTGCCTTTACATCCAGTATTGTGTTAAAATTATTTTTGCTCAAACAGAATAGCATATTAGGAATTGAAATCCACCCTCAAACACAGCACAACTACAGTATCTGAGTCAGCATTCTGTCACACAGAGAGAGTTAGACTGGTTATATACTATTAGCATTTAAAACTAATCTTGCTTTCATAAGTGCCTTTGATTTTGTAAGGATTTACATTCCAAAGGACAAAAGTTAGCTGAATTTTACCTTCCTGCAAGTAACAGATGGACAGCACAAGTGACAGGAGGACACAACAGGCAGGTGGCATGCACCCATTCTTGCAGTTAACAGTACTTGCTCCTTGTATAGAAATATTGCCAGGCCATGCCAGACCATATGCAATGAATGTCAATATATGTCAGGTGGAAGTAACTCTTTCTTAAATTCTACGTCACAAATTAGTGTATGGTACCAATAAACAAGTCAGATCACCTGACCAAAAGAGGCTAAGACAGAAACTGCATCCTTCACCTGCATGGTATGTGTGCTAAACTGATCTACAGTAGAAGAAAGCAATATAAGCAAAATCTAAATCAATTATTTCAATTATATTTGGTCCTGCAGTCTAAGAAAATAAGAATATTGCTCAGGTGACTGTGTACTGTAATAATGTTATGAATATCACAGTCAGGAACATCTTCATTACTATAGACTCATGCACATAAGGGAAGCTACAGGACAACTTCCACAAGTAACTTAGATGGCAAAAAAGTTACAAATTGTAACACAAAATAAAGAAAAATATCGTTCAAAATAAATACATAATATATATTTTACTATATTTAGTTCTGGAATAGGATATGAAGCAGAGCTACTTGTATGCATTTCATTCTATAGACAGCAATGTTTTGGGTGTATTTACAGGACAGTAATTCTTTCTTCAAGTTTTACACAAAACTAAAAGTCAGATGTTCTGTATGATACCTTTCTAAAGCTATGGGAACAGTGTAACAAAAGCACACAGAAATTTAAGCTGAAAAAGTGAATCTGAACATTCCAGTCAGACCAAAGTCTCCTCAATTAAGAGTGCAGAGTTACTAGGAAGTTTCCTCTACTCTGAACTGCAATGAAGATTAATTCAGTAAATATATTACTGCAAATTTTAGAACGCCTCTGAGAAGAATTTTTTTTTTTTTTTAATTATCTCTCTTATTGTAGCACAAATAAGCAGCCTAGTCTATGCTCTAATTTTACTAAGACAAATGATGCATATGGAAAAAAAAAGACCTATATTTCACGGCATGTAAATGTACTGACTTAACTGCTCAGAACATGGTCTTCTACGTGAGGACCGAATAAGACACATATTTTGCTACCACATGTTATTTTTTTAATACTACCTTTAATCCACATAATGCTGAATGGTCAACCCCTTCTTTCTGCCTTGTATATGAAAAACACTTATATGTAAATTAAAGTTACTACTTAAGTGTTTTAGAAGAAAAGTCAATTACAAATCACAATAAACTTTATATTTCCTCAATTCCTCACCTACAATTTCATGAACTTGAGGTCTATTTTCAGTTAAATATTAGTTCAACGTTTGGTCTTCTAAGTTACCATCAGCTTTGCTGTTTGTAATGCAACTACAGAAAAATTCCTTTTTACACATTAATAGCCTTCTGGAGTTTTGATTAGAGCATTTCCAATAACAGGTAAGATTCTGTTTAGATTTTATTCTTTGTATTTAAAAAAAAAAATCCAATAAAGCAAACATTTACAAGCACAAATATAAGGTTTGACAGGAGCATTTATTTAACATATTTTCAGGATTGAACCTTTGCTTGAACGCTTGACATAGGCATCAGTAGAAGCTGTTGCCCAGTTTTGCCCAACTACTTTTTAGGTACTTAAAAGAAGTACCTAAAAAAAAAAATAAAAGAAAAAAGATACATATACAATGGTAACTTAGTCTGAATAGAGTGCCTTTGAAGAGAATCCTTCCATCACCTCCAGTTGCAGCACTTGGATTCAGAGCATGTGAACTTGACTCCCCTTGCATGAAATGAAACCAGATGTAGTGCTCAGCTAGTGTGTTTTGCATATTTCAGCCACTAAAGAGCAATCAGTTTAGGACAAAACCAGACAAAGACTGAACTAAATCCCCAGAAATGCACATAAGGTGATTATCAAGGCCTCAGCAATCACTGAGTTAATTTTCATATCTGCTTGGGCACACTTCACATTTGGTTTCCTTTGTAGTCAAGAAAGATGTACATGCCAAACACAGTTCAGGTCTTCTGAATGTCCACCTCTTTGCATTGGTTAACGTACTTCTGGTAGTCATCAGTGGCTAAAAATCCTTCATAGGTGCCTCAGACAAGTCTAGGTTACTTTTCTTTACACCATTCACTCTTCATGTCTTCTCTCTGTGGCAGGATCATCAGGTAATCGGCAATCTGGATATAGGGCTTAATCTCATCCCACTGCTGTAACAAGTGGCTGTTACTAAAAGGTACTCAGTTGACCAGTCTTCCTCACAAAGTAATGTTGCATTCAAATTTGCTCAAGTAGAGTAGCCATGAATTAGGCTTGAGTCCCATAAACTCATGCCAAGTCCTTGGTAATGCTGCAGCACAGCTCATCACCACCTTTACAGTCTGAAAGTGACCTCTTCTCTAATGCGCTAAACTGAAAACTGCCGCCAAAGTTTTTTTTCACTTCTTTTCTTTTTTTTCCCCTCACACATGCAGACAAAGTCCAGGAATTTTAGAAAGGAAAAGATTTAAATTTGAGAATTGCAGACAGAAATTTGATAGTACAGACTAGAAAAGTCTACCTAGCTGTTCTATGGGTCACTGAGATGCTTTGTCATAGGTTCTGAGACCTCACATGGTAAGAAGAAAAAATTGTCATTTACATCTGAATGCAAGGCACCATTAAGGTAAACCTTAAGAGATAATCCATGCTGAAAGAATAAGAGTTTCGGACCCAGTGAGACTGCGACATAACTGCATTAAATAACGCTGAGAAGACAACATGGTACAAAACCCAGTACACAGGAAATGGACCCGTGCCAAGAGGACCAATTCAATCCAATTCATTATTTTGTGATGCTGAGTAAGGATTTTAGCAAAGCTGAACCAAAGTAGGACTTGATGCAGATGCAGTACTGATTATGGGGATTCTCCATACCTCACCAACCATGCATACTCTATCCTAGTGAAGGCATGAAGGTATTGAACAAGTCACACGGAATCACACAGAATTTCCTAGATTGGAAAAGACCTTTAAGATCATCTAGTCCAATCATTAACATAAAACTGACAAAACCTTGACTAAACCATATCCCTAAGCACAGTGTTACCATCTAAAGACAACACATATACGACCAAACTTGATTGTTTAGCTCATCACAGAGCTGAAGAAACCCCATCTTAACATTTTCAGAAGCATTGGTGTTTCAGTCGAATAAGAAAACAGAACAACCTATATAAGCAGTTTTAATAATTTTTCTTAATGTGAGAGTTAAATGATTTAAATATAAATTACATATTCAAAAGAACAGATTCTTATATCTATTCTAAATTCAACTTTTTTTTTTTTTTTTTTTAAGAAAAAAAGCTATATTTTAAGTTTTCTGACTATTAACCTTGCTTAACAGATAGATCTTTTTCATATAAAGTCTGTTGTGGTTAAGCTAAATGAGCTTGGATCTAAATTTTTATCTCAGCTTTTACAAATATTTCAGATTAATTACTATGGAATGAACGAAGAATGACACCTTAATTAGTAATTCTTCTCTTGGCAATTAGGATTCTCTGGGCTTCTCTTAGCAATTAAAGTGGCAGTGGCATATCATTAAGGTCTTCAACATTCCCCATGCCTCCTCAGAAGCAATTACTGTGGGAAGCACTGAAAATCAGACTCATAGCTATAATCTGTTCTCTAAAGATCTAGCAGCAGGATAAACACTTTTGCTTCTTCCTTCCATTGCAATTTTGCATTAACCCATCATCATTATCCATTCAATCATTAATGTAATTTTAATGTGTCATTTTTCATGAAGTTCAATTTTCATTTTGAAGAAGTAACTGATTGCAGTCAATTGATTTTGCAAAAGTGTATAATATTGTTTAAATGAAGACAGTTAACACATTAGCACTTTTCTCCATGGCAAAATGCTATCATTAGCACAATGAAATACTTGTGTTCAGCACAATTTAAACTAGCATAACACAAAATACTGCTATGAGACACCTTGGAATAAATAGTAAGGCATCCATACATCAGTACAAGTGATTCTATCATGCTGCTTACAGGGAATTTTTTACCTTATACCTTATTCATTTTACCTTACTATACACAACTGCATGTCACCTTATGAATGCAAAAATGAGAACAGATTTGTCAGAATTTAGCAAGCAATAGAAGATAACTATAGCTACATGAATGACATTTTTGACCCTCTGACTAAACAAAAAATATACACTATTGCTACTGGACCCAAGTCTAAAAATTTTTATTAATTATGGGCCAATAATTGACCAATATTTCTACTGAACTGTAAAGCCAGTTTTAGTTTTTAAATTTTGTGTTAGTTTCTCAGTAGCCTCACTCCACGTGTCAGAAGTTCTTGAAACACTTGGCTTTATTCCTTTGTTGGGTTTTCTGAGTCTTGATTTGCAGAAAGGGATACTCACACACTTGCCTTCAGGGTCTTGGATCTTTGAAGTCAGCAACTGTCTGAGTTACTGTTGAGAAGAAAGGTAATCTTCTATTCCTAAGCTTTAGTAAAAAGCCCTTATAGTTTCAAAAGAATCACATTAACTTCATGCAGAAGGAAGAGTATGTAAGTTACAGATCAGAAGTGTCAGCACTTTGAATTCAAGTTATTTAGCAATGACTACATTTCATGAAGTATTCTGAAGTCTGCAGACAGGATACTTTTCACAGTAGTTTCTGACATATCCTTGTGCAGGATCATTCGCTGAGTAGGGAAAATATGCTATACAAGTATAAATATGTGGTGCTGGATGTTAGATGACATTGTGGCATAAATGTAAAGAGAAGAAAGAGCAGACATTCTTGAATATGCAGTGGTATTTGCTGTGCTGTATTTTCCTGTTGCCGCTAACAATTTTTACTAAAATCCCTTTTTTCTTAAATTTAAAGTATTTCAAACTGTGTTTGAAATTCAACCAAATCCTATTTCATCAGCTACCGTAAGTGGTGTTGAGTAAAGCACTGGCATCAGTACAGTTTGTTCCAGCATTGCAGACCTACCTGCATGTACTGCCCTTGTCTTGATCAGCCCAAAATTTTGGATTATTACGCTAGGTCTTTATTGAATATGGATTGAAAAACTAAACTTTGCAGTTCACACCTCTTCTGCCTTCAAATCCAATGAAACTTAACTGAAACTCTGATAGTTCTTCATGCCTTCCAGTCAGAAACAGGAAATCTTTCGTGCAGTGTCTCAAAGGTCCTCTGTATATATCAAGCAAATATGACATCACATTGTCCATTCTTGGAGTCTAAGCATGAGCCAACTCCAATTCAACAGTGTTGTAACCATGTTGGTGACCCCAACAGTTCTGCAGTGCAGGTGCTGGTATCACATTGTCAGTTTTTGGTCAGGGTGGAGGTTTGGGCAAGTGTAATGTCTCTGCTGCCAAGCCCCATGACCTCCTCAAATGATAATATCTGAAATACTTCATTAGATTAAAAAGAAACCTCTAACTCACTTTTGCTTCATAAAGTTTCTTTATGAAAGAATTCCCTTTAGGTATGTCTGCTTTTGTTCATCTTCTGTATTAC
This sequence comes from Megaceryle maxima, assembly GCA_024605025.1. Taxonomy (NCBI): domain Eukaryota; kingdom Metazoa; phylum Chordata; class Aves; order Coraciiformes; family Cerylidae; genus Megaceryle; species Megaceryle maxima. Next base: position 62,725 of record JANHGN010001990.1, read on the forward strand.
TGACATCCTCATTAGCTTATAAGGAGGTCTTTGGAAAAGAGTTAATCTACCTGGGTAGAAGAGAATGAGATTCTTAGGATATCTTGGGCACTAATTTTGAAGCCAGCTACACTTGGCAAACGTCCCCTTTGCCAGTAACCAGAGAGACATAAAAAGCTGTGCACATTATAAAGTCATTGCTAGAGGGAGTGACTAAAATTACTTAGAGCCAGTTGATTTGAATACTCCTCTGATGGGATCTTCTTGCAGCAGAATGATGGATCCCACAGTGTTTCAGCATGTCATTACAAGATTTCCTAAGGTAACAACTGAGACAGCTTCAGAAAATAGCAGCATTTTTGGTTACGCGGTTAGTGAATCCAGACTCAGTGAAGACCAAGGGTCTTCTTCATGGCAAGCACCCTTTACCCACACATGAGGAATGAGTGGCAGAGAATTGTCTTTTCATCAGTGGCACAGACGTAGTTTAATAATTTCCCATTTGTGTGGATTACAGGTCATCTCAAAATACTGGAAGGCCTGATGTTGCAAACAGCAGTAGGTAATCTCTGACAGAGATCTGTAGAAAGATTTACCTGCCAAATATATTTGAGGGTAACAAGGAGTAATTGTAATAGAAATTATAAAGAACACTGATATACACCACCCGTATTTCTTACAACTCTACTGTTCTTTTCATAGGATAAGAAAATGCTTTGAACAAACCTGCAGATGTCAAAAATACAAACAAGCGTGTCTGCTACAAAACAGAACAAGCTATACGTGTCAGAGGACATCACAAACCCTAAACTATCACCAGTGCCAACAAAAAAAATCCACATGAATTTTAACTGAAGTGACATTTATTCGATATAAAATACCTATTTAATTTTATCCATCTTAATAAGAGTATATACACAGACACTATTTTATCTATAAAGATCTCTATTTATAACTAGCAAGACAAAAAAGAAGTATCAGTAGAAGTGAAGATACTTCTCCTAACTGTGTAGTTACCTGTAGTGAAACTGTCTTACTATCTATCAAAGCACCACAAGTTTAATTTAAAATAAAAAAAGACTTTTAAAATCACTTCGGCAGCTATGTGTAGTTCATCTCTGACCTGAATTTAGATGTGAGAAACTGTGAATTAGATGAAAGAAAAAGGATGACATGACTGAAGCCCACCTCTTGCTCTGTTAATTCTGTCCAAAGCTTTGTTGTCTGGTCATTGGGCATTTATTTAGCTTAGTAGATTATCTATACTTTTTCTGAATGCAGTATATGTAAGGAAAAGTTTACCTTACCAACTTCAGTGTACCTTTATTTTTTTTTTTTTCCTTAGCTAATGTCTTAGCATTGGTAAATCAACCTGTCAAGGTATTCCTCCCTATCTAGTGGCTTTGAGAAAACTCAAAGAACTCTGACATAAATACCTAAATATTTTGGTTGCTATAGTAATGCAGTAAGAGTAAATGATCAGAAAAGGATTCCAAACTATCTGATGCTATGTAAAGTTTGCAAAACTCAAACAAATTCAACAGTTTCTCCTAACTGACTTTCCTTATGCTTCCCAGTCTTGATGTTCACAGACTGAAAAACAAGCCTTTTACCAAAGGACAGTGAGAACCTTGATCTTTGAAGCAGCAGCTGAAGTCAGTGATCTTCTACTATTTTTTATGCTACAATAAAAAGTGCAATAGCAACAAACAGAAAGCTAGATGGTGCTAATACACCAACTTCATGGTTACAATCAGTTGTGCTGTGCGCGAACTCAGAAATACAAAACAAATTATATAAAAAGATACGGAAGAGTTTGTGTATGAGATGAAGAAATCCTATAGTCAGATAAGTATCTAATTACCTTAACATTTACTTCAGGCGATAGTGTTATGGTGATAAGAAATGAAAATAAGAGCAGTGGGAATCTCTCAAATAGCCCCCTCTCCTAAGAAGAAACATGTTACTGTCTTCACTAATGAGAAAAGTATTTTAAGTAACTTTTTAAAAGTAATGTAGAAAGTTACTGTTTGATGTCATGGAAAAGAATACTAGTTGAAGAAGTCTATGCTACATATTACCTTATCATAACAAGTATTAGTAAGGATTTTCTGTGATGTTGGATACATGCAGGTTTGGTTATGTACACTTTTCTTCACTTTGAAGCCACTATATACCTACTCATTCTAAGAGAAACTAAACGTGATGTTTTAGCTTAGCCAAAAATTTGTATCTATTTCATCTTCTTAGTATTGGTACAACAAAAGATTTGGAATTATTCTGACATTTCTATGTGGTTTGGTGCAGAGGGAGGTCTGAAACCAGTTTCAAATTCATTACACGCAACACAAAGACCTAACTGTGACAGGAGACATGCAGCACTTGCTAAGAGAGGTGTGATGGTATTCCTCATATCTTACTTTATCTGTAAAGTAACCCAGAATTGCAGAGCCATTTCAATGCGGTCACCTTGCACATTTCTCTGAAATAATGCTATCGGGAGCATATCTCATCTTCAGATCAGCCTTCAGAACACACATCCTGAAGATATCAGGCTAATTCTGTTTTTTTTGAACAAGCAGCACATAAGAGTGGGCACCACCGCTATTCTGGCTAACTTCAGTGTCCCCATGGCTCTTAGCTGACTTATGAGCTCACTAGTAGCTATGACAGTCATCTATCCAGGTGACAGCAACAAACCCACAGCCCTACCAACTGAGAAACCAGCAGACGCCAGTGCTGTCCTCAGCTTGGTCACTGAATGGCCTGTGACCCTGCGTGATCTCTGTTCATTCCTGTACTTCATTTCACTCGCCTGTAAAAACAGAGGTAATTACACTCACCTTCCTGTCCAATGCACTCTTTTATCCATAGGTGACAAGTGTCATAAAAATGAAGGAGGAAAATTACTTATCCTCTAATTCTGCATCTTAGAAGACTGCTAAGCAGGACATTTGTCTCATGTATTTCCTTCAGCTCTAAAAATACAGTGCCAGGAGGAGAAATCTGATACTTTAGTCACAAACAAGAACCAGTAGCTGTATTTATAGAAAAAAAAAAAAAAAAAAAAAAAAAAAAAAAAAAAAAAAAAAAAAAG